>JAAAWM010011950.1:0-130502 GCA_036873465.1 Thinopyrum obtusiflorum | reverse complement strand
ACAGCCGCAGCGCACAGGCCCAGAGGCGATTCGGCCCAGGCGAGCCGAGCGGCGCGCGTGCGCCAGGTTTGAACCTGACGGGCGGGTCCCAGGCGCCAGTGAGAGAGAGAGGGAGGCGAGGGAGAAGAGAGGCTGACAGGCGGGGCCCGCCTATCATCCCTAAACCTGCGACAGAGGGCCGGCGAGCTCACCGGCGATGTTTTCGGGCACGGCGGGGTGAGCTGATGGCACCGTTGGACTCCTCGTCGTGTCGTCGTTCGGGTGGTGCCCTAGTTGGCCGGAGGGGAGCAGTGGTTCGCCGGCGACGAGGTTCGCGGCGGAGGAGCGTCGAGCGTCGATGGCTCCGGCCATTTCCGACTGCAAAACGAGCGGAAAAGAGGGGGGAAACGGTCAGTGGAGTGCGGGGGTTCCAGATCGGGGCTTAGGAGCAGCGGGGAGAGCTTCTACCGTGCGAACGACGGCGAGCCGCCACGGCGAAGCCCGAGCTCGAGAGCTTCTGGAGAGGAGCGGGTGGCGTAGGGGGGTGATTAGGGGAGTGAGAGAGCGAGTGGTGAGGAGAGTAGGGCTCGGGGAGGCCCTTAAATACGCTAACGGCGGGGTGCCGTGGACCCGTGCGCCGGCGGGCTCCTGCTCGTCGCCAGAGGGCTCGGGAGGAGCTGGCGCTGTGTCTGGGGTGTTGCTGGGCATGGACTACGCTGAGGGGAGCTAAGGGAGAGAGCGGGGTAAGGCCAGAGATGCCGTGCGTGTGAGGCCGCTCATTGGAGCTCTCGGGCGGCCGGCGCGCATGCGAGCAGGGGTAGCAGGAGGGAGAAGGAGGAGGGGGCAGGGGTTTAGCGTGACGCAGACGCCGAGGCACCTCATCGGGCGCGCTGGGGAGGCCCGAGGTGGCCGGAGGTGGTTGGCAGGGGGCGGCTACAGTGCGGGAGCGCACTGTAGCGCGCTCCAGAGCGCCCATATGGCTGTCCAGGCCATTTTCTATGCTTGTGGGTGCGCCCTTGCATGTCCAGTAGTTTTGGGGGGGGGCTAAGGAAGGGATCTTGGCCTTGGATGCTTTGGGTGGCCAGTGGGTGAAGAGAGAGGAAGGAGAAGAGTGGAAATGGGGTTGTCCAGAATAGAAAATTGGTGGTTTCATCCCCTTGATCAATGAGCATCCCCCCCCCCCCCCCCCCCCCCCCCCCCCCCCCCCCCCCCCCCCCCCCCCCCCCCCCCCCCCCCCCCCCCCCCCCCCCCCCCCCCCCCCCCCCCCCCCCCCCCCCCCCCCCCCCCCCCCCCCCCCCCCCCCCCCCCCCCCCCCCCCCCCCCCCCCCCCCCCCCCCCCCCCCCCCCCCCCCCCCCCCCCCCCCCCCCCCCCCCCCCCCCCCCCCCCCCCCCCCCCCCCCCCCCCCCCCCCCCCCCCCCCCCCCCCCCCCCCCCCCCCCCCCCCCCCCCCCCCCCCCCCCCCCCCCCCCCCCCCCCCCCCCCCCCCCCCCCCCCCCCCCCCCCCCCCCCCCCCCCCCCCCCCCCCCCCCCCCCCCCCCCCCCCCCCCCCCCCCCCCCCCCCCCCCCCCCCCCCCCCCCCCCCCCCCCCCCCCCCCCCCCCCCCCCCCCCCCCCCCCCCCCCCCCCCCCCCCCCCCCCCCCCCCCCCCCCCCCCCCCCCCCCCCCCCCCCCCCCCCCCCCCCCCCCCCCCCCCCCCCCCCCCCCCCCCCCCCCCCCCCCCCCCCCCCCCCCCCCCCCCCCCCCCCCCCCCCCCCCCCCCCCCCCCCCCCCCCCCCCCCCCCCCCCCCCCCCCCCCCCCCCCCCCCCCCCCCCCCCCCCCCCCCCCCCCCCCCCCCCCCCCCCCCCCCCCCCCCCCCCCCCCCCCCCCCCCCCCCCCCCCCCCCCCCCCCCCCCCCCCCCCCCCCCCCCCCCCCCCCCCCCCCCCCCCCCCCCCCCCCCCCCCCCCCCCCCCCCCCCCCCCCCCCCCCCCCCCCCCCCCCCCCCCCCCCCCCCCCCCCCCCCCCCCCCCCCCCCCCCCCCCCCCCCCCCCCCCCCCCCCCCCCCCCCCCCCCCCCCCCCCCCCCCCCCCCCCCCCCCCCCCCCCCCCCCCCCCCCCCCCCCCCCCCCCCCCCCCCCCCCCCCCCCCCCCCCCCCCCCCCCCCCCCCCCCCCCCCCCCCCCCCCCCCCCCCCCCCCCCCCCCCCCCCCCCCCCCCCCCCCCCCCCCCCCCCCCCCCCCCCCCCCCCCCCCCCCCCCCCCCCCCCCCCCCCCCCCCCCCCCCCCCCCCCCCCCCCCCCCCCCCCCCCCCCCCCCCCCCCCCCCCCCCCCCCCCCCCCCCCCCCCCCCCCCCCCCCCCCCCCCCCCCCCCCCCCCCCCCCCCCCCCCCCCCCCCCCCCCCCCCCCCCCCCCCCCCCCCCCCCCCCCCCCCCCCCCCCCCCCCCCCCCCCCCCCCCCCCCCCCCCCCCCCCCCCCCCCCCCCCCCCCCCCCCCCCCCCCCCCCCCCCCCCCCCCCCCCCCCCCCCCCCCCCCCCCCCCCCCCCCCCCCCCCCCCCCCCCCCCCCCCCCCCCCCCCCCCCCCCCCCCCCCCCCCCCCCCCCCCCCCCCCCCCCCCCCCCCCCCCCCCCCCCCCCCCCCCCCCCCCCCCCCCCCCCCCCCCCCCCCCCCCCCCCCCCCCCCCCCCCCCCCCCCCCCCCCCCCCCCCCCCCCCCCCCCCCCCCCCCCCCCCCCCCCCCCCCCCCCCCCCCCCCCCCCCCCCCCCCCCCCCCCCCCCCCCCCCCCCCCCCCCCCCCCCCCCCCCCCCCCCCCCCCCCCCCCCCCCCCCCCCCCCCCCCCCCCCCCCCCCCCCCCCCCCCCCCCCCCCCCCCCCCCCCCCCCCCCCCCCCCCCCCCCCCCCCCCCCCCCCCCCCCCCCCCCCCCCCCCCCCCCCCCCCCCCCCCCCCCCCCCCCCCCCCCCCCCCCCCCCCCCCCCCCCCCCCCCCCCCCCCCCCCCCCCCCCCCCCCCCCCCCCCCCCCCCCCCCCCCCCCCCCCCCCCCCCCCCCCCCCCCCCCCCCCCCCCCCCCCCCCCCCCCCCCCCCCCCCCCCCCCCCCCCCCCCCCCCCCCCCCCCCCCCCCCCCCCCCCCCCCCCCCCCCCCCCCCCCCCCCCCCCCCCCCCCCCCCCCCCCCCCCCCCCCCCCCCCCCCCCCCCCCCCCCCCCCCCCCCCCCCCCCCCCCCCCCCCCCCCCCCCCCCCCCCCCCCCCCCCCCCCCCCCCCCCCCCCCCCCCCCCCCCCCCCCCCCCCCCCCCCCCCCCCCCCCCCCCCCCCCCCCCCCCCCCCCCCCCCCCCCCCCCCCCCCCCCCCCCCCCCCCCCCCCCCCCCCCCCCCCCCCCCCCCCCCCCCCCCCCCCCCCCCCCCCCCCCCCCCCCCCCCCCCCCCCCCCCCCCCCCCCCCCCCCCCCCCCCCCCCCCCCCCCCCCCCCCCCCCCCCCCCCCCCCCCCCCCCCCCCCCCCCCCCCCCCCCCCCCCCCCCCCCCCCCCCCCCCCCCCCCCCCTCCTGCTTGATCCAGATTGCAATTGGGGTCTCTCGCGTAGGTCATATTGGGCTAGAGGTCGATGGCTTGATGATCGATGTCCTTGTAGAGACCGGCCTAGTTAGAAAGTCGGAAACATTTTCGGAGTAGTGTTGTGTGTAAAAATGTTGTGCACAGTGGGTGACTCAGATGGTAGCTCTAGCTGGTAGCCATCTACTCTTCGTCTTGTGGCGATCTTGGAGGGGGTCGATAAATCTTGGTGTGAGCTTCCCTTTGACATGGAAATGCTTGGTTCCATTGAGAGAAGTGGCTTGCAGATACACCGGGTCTTCCACGCGGAGGTTTACTTCTTGACGATGGTGGTTGGTGTAGTTCTTCCTCCTGGACATGGTGATCTTCAGATGTTCCTTGACCAGCTCAACGATTCTTCTTCCGTCTTCGGGTAGACAAGTATGTTACCAAAATAAAGATGACAACCAACTTTTCCAAGTACTCCATGAAGACTTTGTTCATGAGGTACATAAAGTAGGATGGGGGTATTGGTGGTGGTCACGGTTGAGTATGGTCCAAGGTGTTCTTGATCTAGAGTCAAGACCCATGGTCATGATCCGACCAGGTTGTAGCTTGGTAGGGCTTAAGGGTTTCAAGGATTCTAGGGTGCGAGTGAACGTTTATCTTATCCTTGAGCACAATTCCTGAGATGCCAATTGTTCTATCTAGTCCTCCAAACAGATCGCCTTATTCCGCTGAAAGCATCATTTCGTATAGGTCAAATCCAATCATCACTCATGTTATCTATACGCTCATGACTCCTGAGGGGAGGTCTAACAAAATCATGTATGTCTACGATCCCCAAACTCATATGTATGGCTACCCCTAAAAATCCATGGGTAGAGCATACAAGCTTCCAAGCTGGAATAAAACTTGACAATCCCAATGCTCATCCTATTCTTCCAAGGTCCATGTTAGTGCATCTCTATCCTAAGGAAACACGTCGTATGCCACTCCAAAATCTTGTTTCCTTCCTATGAATCAACTCCAACAACCCGTTAACTTCCATTAATCACTACATAATCCATTAATCCTACAAATCCAATGTCTATGGTGTTCCACATGATCTCCTAAAGTCCTATAATCCCCAAATACTTGAAAAGGCTATCTCTACTATAGTCAGTCCACCAATTTCCATTATAGGGGTCAAGTAACTCCCAACGTCAAGCCCTTATAGATCCCTAAATCAACTCCGACAACTAATCCAATCTCCTAGTTTATTGTCCACCGAGAAACATGGTATCATGATCAAGATTATCAGTCTGAATCCAATTTACTCCGAACCATGTAGACTTACTCAGCATCTATACTCAACTAGAATCACCTACTTAAATCCAAATCTCATGTCCAACGAGAATTTCTATATGTCTCCCCCAAGTCATTATCATAATGCCAACCATCTTCTATGAACGTCCCCTTGGCTAAGTCAAATCCTTATACTTCCAGGAGTTTCAGTTTGCGATCATAATTGTCCTATAAATCCAATTTACTCAGGGGGTAATGAAAGCTATGCTTCTCTATTGACATGATCCCACCAAGTTCATCTATCAACATGAAAGCCTCATAATCCACCAAAGAGTCTCGGGTATTTCCTCAAGGTACCTATTATAGCCTCAACAAGTCATTTGTCCTCAAATTGGTCTTCCCTATGGCATCGTCAGTTTTGGTGCTATCTTAGGGTGATAATGTGCTCGTTCACTATGCCCACTAGTTCCATAATGAACCCAGTGATGTGCAAGGTTACAGAGGCTTAACTGGTTCTCTTGCAACTCTGTGGGTTAAGCACATGGTTAAGGTTTTGAGTTGGGGTATCTCGTGAAGTCTTGTAGGGTCTAGGGATAGGGTTTCTAATCTTGAGGGGTAAGCATATCTCTATAGTGTTGCACTTGGTCGAGGAGGCTGTAGCAAAAGTCTTCAGTGCTAGCTGGTTGCCGTGGTAGAATCCCTGGTGCATCTTGTCTTGTTGTTCTTCAGTTCATGAGAGAGATGAGAGGAGAAAAGTAGCATAGAGGAGGGGAATGCCTAAAGGGGGTTCTATAGCGCTAGTGCAAACAGGTGCAAAAAGGGCCAAACAAAAGAAACAAGGTAAGGAAGGTGATATAGTCGCGTACTTGTTGCCTAGGGTAAAAGTGCGACCTATATCAAAACACAACAAATAAAAACAAGCAACACACAATCATGGTTCTATTCGAACCATCATACGGACTCGACTACGCATAGGGGGTACACGACTCATCCTACCCTAGGGGTTCTCGGACTCAGTAGTCGTGCCTTGTGCCTCGTGCAATCTTCTGAGTTTTCCTCAGGTGTTAATATGTTTCTTGTTCGATGAAATGATCTGGGTTGAGCCTGAAGAATCTTCAACAACTTCTCGCCTGATGAGGTGATGGGGTGAAGGTGGCTCCTCGTAGCTGGCATTAACATGGTCTTCTCTTGTCTTCTTAATCATGACGATCACTTTTGCTTTTTTTAAGGTGCCGGCGGTTCCAGGTGGCAATCCTTTATGCAAGGATATTAACAAGGCATAATAGAGGTCCAATCTGTCGGACACATTGTCGACAATATCGTCATCGAGAGCGGGGGATGAAGAGAACCATTTTCCTGCTCACTATAGTGAGGCGGACCAAATGGCTAGGTTCTCATCCACCGGTTGTTGCCGATACAACAACAGTAGTGACAGGATTACTCTATTAGCGATGTATATCATGATCTTGCATATCCTGTGCCCTGATCATTGTACGCTAAGGTTCCATCATCTTGGGGCAATGTCGAGGGTGTCACCATCTTCTATGTCTTGACGTCCTCATTCCTCGAGGATACATCGTCTGTTGGTATCGTCTTGTCGTGGTGTCGCCAAGCTTGTGTTCAGAGGGTGTGGGTGAATGTCTAGCAAGGCATATTCCTCCTAGATTATCCATGAGGATTGCAAGGAATCCAGTGGTCAGGGGCATAAGGATTCTAGCGACCATTAAAAATTTTGAAGGGAGGAGATCAATAAGGAAAGTATATCTTAGTTTTCGAAAATCTGAGAAGGGGAAGAGAAGTATAGATAGTTTTGAAAACTAGTAATAGTTTTGGAAGTAGTTTTACCCTAACTAATGACCATGCTAACTAAGGCTTCCTACAGTCAGGATGGCTCTGATACCAGCTCTGTGGGGACCCCGACTCATAAGTCGAGATCACCGAATGCACGTGTACAGTGATCCCAGAGATCAATGCTCAGTGAACACACAGAAGCTGAATAACAAGAGTCTTACATCCATACATACCGTTTTACACAAGTTATGACCATTATGGTCAAGTCTTACATGGATAAAGCCACAAGGGCTGAGTACCAAATAAACCTTAGCAGCGGAAATCTTCGTCGATAAGTAGAACCCATGCCATCTGCCTTAACCCTACAGGCATTCTGACTGGGAAACGTCCTAGTTCGCATGTTCATCTCCAAAGAACTCTTCTTCGAACTCCTGTTCTTCCATGCCTGGCCAATTAAATAACCAGTGGCAAGCCAATGAGTACTTTGAATGTACTCGCAAGCAACCCATGATTGGAACAAGGCACAACAATGCAATGATATAGCACTAAGTAGGTAGTTTGCAAAAAGCTAGTTTTGAGTGCAATGACATGATCTATCAACCTGTAAAGTATGCATCATGAGGGTATAGATATCCGTATGAACAAGTTATAGATATCAACATAAGCAGAGTTGGACACCAATCCAACTTGATCGTCGTGTCAAGTCATCTGACTTGACCCATTTAGCTTCATCAACACTCACACACGCAGTTTGTAAAATTCTGGACGTAGTTTAAGCAGCACCGCCCAACTGTCCTTGACCGTGGACATGGCTATTCGAATAGTTTTACACTCTGCAGAGGTTGCACACTTTACCCACAAGATCCGGAGAACTTCCGTGTCATCCATGACCCGCGGTACCTCAAGTACCCGGGGTAAGCACCCGATCACTATCTTTCCCTAGACTACACTAACATAGAGTCCACTCGATTGGTAGTAACCCCCGTGCCCAACATTTCACATCTTAAAATTGTGGAGCCTCGCTCCCATATTTATCACATACCACAAGCACGGGGTACCAACGGTGTGTCCGGTGCCCTGTAAAAACAGTCATGGCCGCCCTACCTGGCACGACCCCGTCCCGAGAGAGAGCACCAACTCTCCCCCATCACTAGTAATGCGGGCTCCAAGCTAGTATCGGCCTAGGTAATCAATAATGCCCTTTCCCATACAAGGGTAGAGTAGTTGCGCATGTAAGGTTGGGACAGTCGACAAATCTTAAATCTAATCCGTTTTCGAAAACAACACACACACTTGCCTCGGTACACCACTTCGTCATCAAGTGGTTACCCATCTTATTATCTCCCTTGGGCATAAGTGGCACCCGAAGGGGTTTTTGAAAAAAAAAAGTCTTTTGAAAATACTTTGTCTCCATCACCATGCATATTCCCGTCCCTTTTTGCGTAGCAACTACTCTAGCATCCTACCCACTCCCACCGGCATAACCCTCATAAGGAGGTAGGGTCATGCACCATGCAAGTATCAATGAGGAAGTAACGGTGGCGCAAACCACCCCATGTGGTCACCTCATCATCATGTCTCCGATGCAAGCAATAAAAGTGCTATATGACATGCATAAAAAGGGTTTCTCAAACATGGTCAAAGGGCTGCTTGCCTGGCTCAGCAAAGTCTTCTTGGGTCTTCAATGTTTTCTGGTCCAACTCCTTCATAGGCAACGCAATCTATCGTCGCAAAATAATAACGAGAAAAATAAGGCAATAACAAAACAGAAAAAATCAAAGTGCTCAGAAAAATGTCAACTCATTTTTGTTAAATACTAGGGTGAAAACTAAGAAGGGAAAAATTCCTAGTTTTGGATTTGGAGTCATGGAAACAGTGATAGGAATTTTAAATGACAGGCATAAATGCTCAAATTCAAATTTAAATTTGAACAGTGGAGAAAAGTTGGTTTGATAAGGGTGAAAACTGCACCAATAAATAGGTGGGATTATTACAAGAATTTAGGAGTTAGAATTATTGCATTTGGATTATTATTTAATCCTGCGGAATTTTTGGAAAAGTTACAGAAAAAGAAAAGGAAAAAGGCCACTGTGCAACTGGGCCAGAACCCCCCCCCCCCCCCCCCCCCCCCCCCCCCCCCCCCCCCCCCCCCCCCCCCCCCCCCCCCCCCCCCCCCCCCCCCCCCCCCCCCCCCCCCCCCCCCCCCCCCCCCCCCCCCCCCCCCCCCCCCCCCCCCCCCCCCCCCCCCCCCCCCCCCCCCCCCCCCCCCCCCCCCCCCCCCCCCCCCCCCCCCCCCCCCCCCCCCCCCCCCCCCCCCCCCCCCCCCCCCCCCCCCCCCCCCCCCCCCCCCCCCCCCCCCCCCCCCCCCCCCCCCCCCCCCCCCCCCCCCCCCCCCCCCCCCCCCCCCCCCCCCCCCCCCCCCCCCCCCCCCCCCCCCCCCCCCCCCCCCCCCCCCCCCCCCCCCCCCCCCCCCCCCCCCCCCCCCCCCCCCCCCCCCCCCCCCCCCCCCCCCCCCCCCCCCCCCCCCCCCCCCCCCCCCCCCCCCCCCCCCCCCCCCCCCCCCCCCCCCCCCCCCCCCCCCCCCCCCCCCCCCCCCCCCCCCCCCCCCCCCCCCCCCCCCCCCCCCCCCCCCCCCCCCCCCCCCCCCCCCCCCCCCCCCCCCCCCCCCCCCCCCCCCCCCCCCCCCCCCCCCCCCCCCCCCCCCCCCCCCCCCCCCCCCCCCCCCCCCCCCCCCCCCCCCCCCCCCCCCCCCCCCCCCCCCCCCCCCCCCCCCCCCCCCCCCCCCCCCCCCCCCCCCCCCCCCCCCCCCCCCCCCCCCCCCCCCCCCCCCCCCCCCCCCCCCCCCCCCCCCCCCCCCCCCCCCCCCCCCCCCCCCCCCCCCCCCCCCCCCCCCCCCCCCCCCCCCCCCCCCCCCCCCCCCCCCCCCCCCCCCCCCCCCCCCCCCCCCCCCCCCCCCCCCCCCCCCCCCCCCCCCCCCCCCCCCCCCCCCCCCCCCCCCCCCCCCCCCCCCCCCCCCCCCCCCCCCCCCCCCCCCCCCCCCCCCCCCCCCCCCCCCCCCCCCCCCCCCCCCCCCCCCCCCCCCCCCCCCCCCCCCCCCCCCCCCCCCCCCCCCCCCCCCCCCCCCCCCCCCCCCCCCCCCCCCCCCCCCCCCCCCCCCCCCCCCCCCCCCCCCCCCCCCCCCCCCCCCCCCCCCCCCCCCCCCCCCCCCCCCCCCCCCCCCCCCCCCCCCCCCCCCCCCCCCCCCCCCCCCCCCCCCCCCCCCCCCCCCCCCCCCCCCCCCCCCCCCCCCCCCCCCCCCCCCCCCCCCCCCCCCCCCCCCCCCCCCCCCCCCCCCCCCCCCCCCCCCCCCCCCCCCCCCCCCCCCCCCCCCCCCCCCCCCCCCCCCCCCCCCCCCCCCCCCCCCCCCCCCCCCCCCCCCCCCCCCCCCCCCCCCCCCCCCCCCCCCCCCCCCCCCCCCCCCCCCCCCCCCCCCCCCCCCCCCCCCCCCCCCCCCCCCCCCCCCCCCCCCCCCCCCCCCCCCCCCCCCCCCCCCCCCCCCCCCCCCCCCCCCCCCCCCCCCCCCCCCCCCCCCCCCCCCCCCCCCCCCCCCCCCCCCCCCCCCCCCCCCCCCCCCCCCCCCCCCCCCCCCCCCCCCCCCCCCCCCCCCCCCCCCCCCCCCCCCCCCCCCCCCCCCCCCCCCCCCCCCCCCCCCCCCCCCCCCCCCCCCCCCCCCCCCCCCCCCCCCCCCCCCCCCCCCCCCCCCCCCCCCCCCCCCCCCCCCCCCCCCCCCCCCCCCCCCCCCCCCCCCCCCCCCCCCCCCCCCCCCCCCCCCCCCCCCCCCCCCCCCCCCCCCCCCCCCCCCCCCCCCCCCCCCCCCCCCCCCCCCCCCCCCCCCCCCCCCCCCCCCCCCCCCCCCCCCCCCCCCCCCCCCCCCCCCCCCCCCCCCCCCCCCCCCCCCCCCCCCCCCCCCCCCCCCCCCCCCCCCCCCCCCCCCCCCCCCCCCCCCCCCCCCCCCCCCCCCCCCCCCCCCCCCCCCCCCCCCCCCCCCCCCCCCCCCCCCCCCCCCCCCCCCCCCCCCCCCCCCCCCCCCCCCCCCCCCCCCCCCCCCCCCCCCCCCCCCCCCCCCCCCCCCCCCCCCCCCCCCCCCCCCCCCCCCCCCCCCCCCCCCCCCCCCCCCCCCCCCCCCCCCCCCCCCCCCCCCCCCCCCCCCCCCCCCCCCCCCCCCCCCCCCCCCCCCCCCCCCCCCCCCCCCCCCCCCCCCCCCCCCCCCCCCCCCCCCCCCCCCCCCCCCCCCCCCCCCCCCCCCCCCCCCCCCCCCCCCCCCCCCCCCCCCCCCCCCCCCCCCCCCCCCCCCCCCCCCCCCCCCCCCCCCCCCCCCCCCCCCCCCCCCCCCCCCCCCCCCCCCCCCCCCCCCCCCCCCCCCCCCCCCCCCCCCCCCCCCCCCCCCCCCCCCCCCCCCCCCCCCCCCCCCCCCCCCCCCCCCCCCCCCCCCCCCCCCCCCCCCCCCCCCCCCCCCCCCCCCCCCCCCCCCCCCCCCCCCCCCCCCCCCCCCCCCCCCCCCCCCCCCCCCCCCCCCCCCCCCCCCCCCCCCCCCCCCCCCCCCCCCCCCCCCCCCCCCCCCCCCCCCCCCCCCCCCCCCCCCCCCCCCCCCCCCCCCCCCCCCCCCCCCCCCCCCCCCCCCCCCCCCCCCCCCCCCCCCCCCCCCCCCCCCCCCCCCCCCCCCCCCCCCCCCCCCCCCCCCCCCCCCCCCCCCCCCCCCCCCCCCCCCCCCCCCCCCCCCCCCCCCCCCCCCCCCCCCCCCCCCCCCCCCCCCCCCCCCCCCCCCCCCCCCCCCCCCCCCCCCCCCCCCCCCCCCCCCCCCCCCCCCCCCCCCCCCCCCCCCCCCCCCCCCCCCCCCCCCCCCCCCCCCCCCCCCCCCCCCCCCCCCCCCCCCCCCCCCCCCCCCCCCCCCCCCCCCCCCCCCCCCCCCCCCCCCCCCCCCCCCCCCCCCCCCCCCCCCCCCCCCCCCCCCCCCCCCCCCCCCCCCCCCCCCCCCCCCCCCCCCCCCCCCCCCCCCCCCCCCCCCCCCCCCCCCCCCCCCCCCCCCCCCCCCCCCCCCCCCCCCCCCCCCCCCCCCCCCCCCCCCCCCCCCCCCCCCCCCCCCCCCCCCCCCCCCCCCCCCCCCCCCCCCCCCCCCCCCCCCCCCCCCCCCCCCCCCCCCCCCCCCCCCCCCCCCCCCCCCCCCCCCCCCCCCCCCCCCCCCCCCCCCCCCCCCCCCCCCCCCCCCCCCCCCCCCCCCCCCCCCCCCCCCCCCCCCCCCCCCCCCCCCCCCCCCCCCCCCCCCCCCCCCCCCCCCCCCCCCCCCCCCCCCCCCCCCCCCCCCCCCCCCCCCCCCCCCCCCCCCCCCCCCCCCCCCCCCCCCCCCCCCCCCCCCCCCCCCCCCCCCCCCCCCCCCCCCCCCCCCCCCCCCCCCCCCCCCCCCCCCCCCCCCCCCCCCCCCCCCCCCCCCCCCCCCCCCCCCCCCCCCCCCCCCCCCCCCCCCCCCCCCCCCCCCCCCCCCCCCCCCCCCCCCCCCCCCCCCCCCCCCCCCCCCCCCCCCCCCCCCCCCCCCCCCCCCCCCCCCCCCCCCCCCCCCCCCCCCCCCCCCCCCCCCCCCCCCCCCCCCCCCCCCCCCCCCCCCCCCCCCCCCCCCCCCCCCCCCCCCCCCCCCCCCCCCCCCCCCCCCCCCCCCCCCCCCCCCCCCCCCCCCCCCCCCCCCCCCCCCCCCCCCCCCCCCCCCCCCCCCCCCCCCCCCCCCCCCCCCCCCCCCCCCCCCCCCCCCCCCCCCCCCCCCCCCCCCCCCCCCCCCCCCCCCCCCCCCCCCCCCCCCCCCCCCCCCCCCCCCCCCCCCCCCCCCCCCCCCCCCCCCCCCCCCCCCCCCCCCCCCCCCCCCCCCCCCCCCCCCCCCCCCCCCCCCCCCCCCCCCCCCCCCCCCCCCCCCCCCCCCCCCCCCCCCCCCCCCCCCCCCCCCCCCCCCCCCCCCCCCCCCCCCCCCCCCCCCCCCCCCCCCCCCCCCCCCCCCCCCCCCCCCCCCCCCCCCCCCCCCCCCCCCCCCCCCCCCCCCCCCCCCCCCCCCCCCCCCCCCCCCCCCCCCCCCCCCCCCCCCCCCCCCCCCCCCCCCCCCCCCCCCCCCCCCCCCCCCCCCCCCCCCCCCCCCCCCCCCCCCCCCCCCCCCCCCCCCCCCCCCCCCCCCCCCCCCCCCCCCCCCCCCCCCCCCCCCCCCCCCCCCCCCCCCCCCCCCCCCCCCCCCCCCCCCCCCCCCCCCCCCCCCCCCCCCCCCCCCCCCCCCCCCCCCCCCCCCCCCCCCCCCCCCCCCCCCCCCCCCCCCCCCCCCCCCCCCCCCCCCCCCCCCCCCCCCCCCCCCCCCCCCCCCCCCCCCCCCCCCCCCCCCCCCCCCCCCCCCCCCCCCCCCCCCCCCCCCCCCCCCCCCCCCCCCCCCCCCCCCCCCCCCCCCCCCCCCCCCCCCCCCCCCCCCCCCCCCCCCCCCCCCCCCCCCCCCCCCCCCCCCCCCCCCCCCCCCCCCCCCCCCCCCCCCCCCCCCCCCCCCCCCCCCCCCCCCCCCCCCCCCCCCCCCCCCCCCCCCCCCCCCCCCCCCCCCCCCCCCCCCCCCCCCCCCCCCCCCCCCCCCCCCCCCCCCCCCCCCCCCCCCCCCCCCCCCCCCCCCCCCCCCCCCCCCCCCCCCCCCCCCCCCCCCCCCCCCCCCCCCCCCCCCCCCCCCCCCCCCCCCCCCCCCCCCCCCCCCCCCCCCCCCCCCCCCCCCCCCCCCCCCCCCCCCCCCCCCCCCCCCCCCCCCCCCCCCCCCCCCCCCCCCCCCCCCCCCCCCCCCCCCCCCCCCCCCCCCCCCCCCCCCCCCCCCCCCCCCCCCCCCCCCCCCCCCCCCCCCCCCCCCCCCCCCCCCCCCCCCCCCCCCCCCCCCCCCCCCCCCCCCCCCCCCCCCCCCCCCCCCCCCCCCCCCCCCCCCCCCCCCCCCCCCCCCCCCCCCCCCCCCCCCCCCCCCCCCCCCCCCCCCCCCCCCCCCCCCCCCCCCCCCCCCCCCCCCCCCCCCCCCCCCCCCCCCCCCCCCCCCCCCCCCCCCCCCCCCCCCCCCCCCCCCCCCCCCCCCCCCCCCCCCCCCCCCCCCCCCCCCCCCCCCCCCCCCCCCCCCCCCCCCCCCCCCCCCCCCCCCCCCCCCCCCCCCCCCCCCCCCCCCCCCCCCCCCCCCCCCCCCCCCCCCCCCCCCCCCCCCCCCCCCCCCCCCCCCCCCCCCCCCCCCCCCCCCCCCCCCCCCCCCCCCCCCCCCCCCCCCCCCCCCCCCCCCCCCCCCCCCCCCCCCCCCCCCCCCCCCCCCCCCCCCCCCCCCCCCCCCCCCCCCCCCCCCCCCCCCCCCCCCCCCCCCCCCCCCCCCCCCCCCCCCCCCCCCCCCCCCCCCCCCCCCCCCCCCCCCCCCCCCCCCCCCCCCCCCCCCCCCCCCCCCCCCCCCCCCCCCCCCCCCCCCCCCCCCCCCCCCCCCCCCCCCCCCCCCCCCCCCCCCCCCCCCCCCCCCCCCCCCCCCCCCCCCCCCCCCCCCCCCCCCCCCCCCCCCCCCCCCCCCCCCCCCCCCCCCCCCCCCCCCCCCCCCCCCCCCCCCCCCCCCCCCCCCCCCCCCCCCCCCCCCCCCCCCCCCCCCCCCCCCCCCCCCCCCCCCCCCCCCCCCCCCCCCCCCCCCCCCCCCCCCCCCCCCCCCCCCCCCCCCCCCCCCCCCCCCCCCCCCCCCCCCCCCCCCCCCCCCCCCCCCCCCCCCCCCCCCCCCCCCCCCCCCCCCCCCCCCCCCCCCCCCCCCCCCCCCCCCCCCCCCCCCCCCCCCCCCCCCCCCCCCCCCCCCCCCCCCCCCCCCCCCCCCCCCCCCCCCCCCCCCCCCCCCCCCCCCCCCCCCCCCCCCCCCCCCCCCCCCCCCCCCCCCCCCCCCCCCCCCCCCCCCCCCCCCCCCCCCCCCCCCCCCCCCCCCCCCCCCCCCCCCCCCCCCCCCCCCCCCCCCCCCCCCCCCCCCCCCCCCCCCCCCCCCCCCCCCCCCCCCCCCCCCCCCCCCCCCCCCCCCCCCCCCCCCCCCCCCCCCCCCCCCCCCCCCCCCCCCCCCCCCCCCCCCCCCCCCCCCCCCCCCCCCCCCCCCCCCCCCCCCCCCCCCCCCCCCCCCCCCCCCCCCCCCCCCCCCCCCCCCCCCCCCCCCCCCCCCCCCCCCCCCCCCCCCCCCCCCCCCCCCCCCCCCCCCCCCCCCCCCCCCCCCCCCCCCCCCCCCCCCCCCCCCCCCCCCCCCCCCCCCCCCCCCCCCCCCCCCCCCCCCCCCCCCCCCCCCCCCCCCCCCCCCCCCCCCCCCCCCCCCCCCCCCCCCCCCCCCCCCCCCCCCCCCCCCCCCCCCCCCCCCCCCCCCCCCCCCCCCCCCCCCCCCCCCCCCCCCCCCCCCCCCCCCCCCCCCCCCCCCCCCCCCCCCCCCCCCCCCCCCCCCCCCCCCCCCCCCCCCCCCCCCCCCCCCCCCCCCCCCCCCCCCCCCCCCCCCCCCCCCCCCCCCCCCCCCCCCCCCCCCCCCCCCCCCCCCCCCCCCCCCCCCCCCCCCCCCCCCCCCCCCCCCCCCCCCCCCCCCCCCCCCCCCCCCCCCCCCCCCCCCCCCCCCCCCCCCCCCCCCCCCCCCCCCCCCCCCCCCCCCCCCCCCCCCCCCCCCCCCCCCCCCCCCCCCCCCCCCCCCCCCCCCCCCCCCCCCCCCCCCCCCCCCCCCCCCCCCCCCCCCCCCCCCCCCCCCCCCCCCCCCCCCCCCCCCCCCCCCCCCCCCCCCCCCCCCCCCCCCCCCCCCCCCCCCCCCCCCCCCCCCCCCCCCCCCCCCCCCCCCCCCCCCCCCCCCCCCCCCCCCCCCCCCCCCCCCCCCCCCCCCCCCCCCCCCCCCCCCCCCCCCCCCCCCCCCCCCCCCCCCCCCCCCCCCCCCCCCCCCCCCCCCCCCCCCCCCCCCCCCCCCCCCCCCCCCCCCCCCCCCCCCCCCCCCCCCCCCCCCCCCCCCCCCCCCCCCCCCCCCCCCCCCCCCCCCCCCCCCCCCCCCCCCCCCCCCCCCCCCCCCCCCCCCCCCCCCCCCCCCCCCCCCCCCCCCCCCCCCCCCCCCCCCCCCCCCCCCCCCCCCCCCCCCCCCCCCCCCCCCCCCCCCCCCCCCCCCCCCCCCCCCCCCCCCCCCCCCCCCCCCCCCCCCCCCCCCCCCCCCCCCCCCCCCCCCCCCCCCCCCCCCCCCCCCCCCCCCCCCCCCCCCCCCCCCCCCCCCCCCCCCCCCCCCCCCCCCCCCCCCCCCCCCCCCCCCCCCCCCCCCCCCCCCCCCCCCCCCCCCCCCCCCCCCCCCCCCCCCCCCCCCCCCCCCCCCCCCCCCCCCCCCCCCCCCCCCCCCCCCCCCCCCCCCCCCCCCCCCCCCCCCCCCCCCCCCCCCCCCCCCCCCCCCCCCCCCCCCCCCCCCCCCCCCCCCCCCCCCCCCCCCCCCCCCCCCCCCCCCCCCCCCCCCCCCCCCCCCCCCCCCCCCCCCCCCCCCCCCCCCCCCCCCCCCCCCCCCCCCCCCCCCCCCCCCCCCCCCCCCCCCCCCCCCCCCCCCCCCCCCCCCCCCCCCCCCCCCCCCCCCCCCCCCCCCCCCCCCCCCCCCCCCCCCCCCCCCCCCCCCCCCCCCCCCCCCCCCCCCCCCCCCCCCCCCCCCCCCCCCCCCCCCCCCCCCCCCCCCCCCCCCCCCCCCCCCCCCCCCCCCCCCCCCCCCCCCCCCCCCCCCCCCCCCCCCCCCCCCCCCCCCCCCCCCCCCCCCCCCCCCCCCCCCCCCCCCCCCCCCCCCCCCCCCCCCCCCCCCCCCCCCCCCCCCCCCCCCCCCCCCCCCCCCCCCCCCCCCCCCCCCCCCCCCCCCCCCCCCCCCCCCCCCCCCCCCCCCCCCCCCCCCCCCCCCCCCCCCCCCCCCCCCCCCCCCCCCCCCCCCCCCCCCCCCCCCCCCCCCCCCCCCCCCCCCCCCCCCCCCCCCCCCCCCCCCCCCCCCCCCCCCCCCCCCCCCCCCCCCCCCCCCCCCCCCCCCCCCCCCCCCCCCCCCCCCCCCCCCCCCCCCCCCCCCCCCCCCCCCCCCCCCCCCCCCCCCCCCCCCCCCCCCCCCCCCCCCCCCCCCCCCCCCCCCCCCCCCCCCCCCCCCCCCCCCCCCCCCCCCCCCCCCCCCCCCCCCCCCCCCCCCCCCCCCCCCCCCCCCCCCCCCCCCCCCCCCCCCCCCCCCCCCCCCCCCCCCCCCCCCCCCCCCCCCCCCCCCCCCCCCCCCCCCCCCCCCCCCCCCCCCCCCCCCCCCCCCCCCCCCCCCCCCCCCCCCCCCCCCCCCCCCCCCCCCCCCCCCCCCCCCCCCCCCCCCCCCCCCCCCCCCCCCCCCCCCCCCCCCCCCCCCCCCCCCCCCCCCCCCCCCCCCCCCCCCCCCCCCCCCCCCCCCCCCCCCCCCCCCCCCCCCCCCCCCCCCCCCCCCCCCCCCCCCCCCCCCCCCCCCCCCCCCCCCCCCCCCCCCCCCCCCCCCCCCCCCCCCCCCCCCCCCCCCCCCCCCCCCCCCCCCCCCCCCCCCCCCCCCCCCCCCCCCCCCCCCCCCCCCCCCCCCCCCCCCCCCCCCCCCCCCCCCCCCCCCCCCCCCCCCCCCCCCCCCCCCCCCCCCCCCCCCCCCCCCCCCCCCCCCCCCCCCCCCCCCCCCCCCCCCCCCCCCCCCCCCCCCCCCCCCCCCCCCCCCCCCCCCCCCCCCCCCCCCCCCCCCCCCCCCCCCCCCCCCCCCCCCCCCCCCCCCCCCCCCCCCCCCCCCCCCCCCCCCCCCCCCCCCCCCCCCCCCCCCCCCCCCCCCCCCCCCCCCCCCCCCCCCCCCCCCCCCCCCCCCCCCCCCCCCCCCCCCCCCCCCCCCCCCCCCCCCCCCCCCCCCCCCCCCCCCCCCCCCCCCCCCCCCCCCCCCCCCCCCCCCCCCCCCCCCCCCCCCCCCCCCCCCCCCCCCCCCCCCCCCCCCCCCCCCCCCCCCCCCCCCCCCCCCCCCCCCCCCCCCCCCCCCCCCCCCCCCCCCCCCCCCCCCCCCCCCCCCCCCCCCCCCCCCCCCCCCCCCCCCCCCCCCCCCCCCCCCCCCCCCCCCCCCCCCCCCCCCCCCCCCCCCCCCCCCCCCCCCCCCCCCCCCCCCCCCCCCCCCCCCCCCCCCCCCCCCCCCCCCCCCCCCCCCCCCCCCCCCCCCCCCCCCCCCCCCCCCCCCCCCCCCCCCCCCCCCCCCCCCCCCCCCCCCCCCCCCCCCCCCCCCCCCCCCCCCCCCCCCCCCCCCCCCCCCCCCCCCCCCCCCCCCCCCCCCCCCCCCCCCCCCCCCCCCCCCCCCCCCCCCCCCCCCCCCCCCCCCCCCCCCCCCCCCCCCCCCCCCCCCCCCCCCCCCCCCCCCCCCCCCCCCCCCCCCCCCCCCCCCCCCCCCCCCCCCCCCCCCCCCCCCCCCCCCCCCCCCCCCCCCCCCCCCCCCCCCCCCCCCCCCCCCCCCCCCCCCCCCCCCCCCCCCCCCCCCCCCCCCCCCCCCCCCCCCCCCCCCCCCCCCCCCCCCCCCCCCCCCCCCCCCCCCCCCCCCCCCCCCCCCCCCCCCCCCCCCCCCCCCCCCCCCCCCCCCCCCCCCCCCCCCCCCCCCCCCCCCCCCCCCCCCCCCCCCCCACGCCTAGACCAGCCCTGTCCATGGATCAGGAGATGGGCGCCATCCGGGCGGCGGTGGTGGTGCAGTTGATGAAGCCGGGGGCGGTGGTGATGCAGTTGGTGGAGCCGGGGGCGGAGCAGGAGCGGGCGTCGTGCGGAACTGTGGCGGCCTAGGGTTTTTGCCCCGGTAGTTGGGACTTGGACGCCAGCCGGATGGTTGAGGAGGTGCTGTTGGTGGAGGTGGCGGTGGCGGCGTCGATGCAGGCGGGTGAGGAGAAGCAGTGAAGACCTGAGGACGGGAGTCCTTCGTAGTTAGGGCACGATCGGCCCATTGGAGCATCGAGCGAACCTCGGCGAAGGAGGGACGCGGACGCATCATAGGGATGAAGGAGGCCTGCTTCTCGAACCGCTCGCTGAGGCCGACGAGGAGGATGTTGATGAGCTGGCGATCTTCGATCGGATCACCAAGTTCGCGGAGTTCATCCGCGATCGCCTTGAGGCGTTGGCAGTAGACGTCGATTGGTGCATCACCTTGCACCGTATTCCGAAGCTCGGTGTGGAGGTTGTTGGCGCGAGCGTCGACGTTGTCCTGGAAGAGCTGACGAAGGGCCGCCCATAGATCGGCGGCGGAGGCACCGTCACAGTGGACGAGATTGAAGATTTCGGTGGAGACTCGCATGTAGATCCATTGAATAATGGCAAGATCATCCTTGACCCATTGCGGATCATGAAGTTGAGGAAGAGAGTCGTCGGCAACGTGAGAGCGGAGATTGCATCGCCCAAGATGGACGTGGAAGAGGTGACGCCAATGGTAGTAGTTGTGAGCAGCGAGGTCTAGGGTTACGGGGATGTAGGGGCTAATATCGGAGATGGTGTCGGTGAAGGAGATGGAAGGGGGTATTGGTGGGGGTAGAGCTAGAGTAGAAGTAGAGGCGAAGGAGGCCGCGGCCGCGGCGACCTTGGC
This sequence comes from Thinopyrum obtusiflorum, assembly GCA_036873465.1. Classification (NCBI taxonomy): domain Eukaryota; kingdom Viridiplantae; phylum Streptophyta; class Magnoliopsida; order Poales; family Poaceae; genus Thinopyrum; species Thinopyrum obtusiflorum. The sequence goes on along the minus strand of JAAAWM010011950.1, from coordinate 111,371 downwards.
GGCGCGCCGCTCGAAGTAGTCGGGCGGCGGCGGCGGTGGAGGGGCCGGCGGGTTAGCCATACCCTAGGATCGTAAGTCTGATACCATGTAGAATTGTATTGAATAATTGTTGATGCAATATTGTGCCGGTACAAGAGGTATATATAAGAGCCAAGCCGCACCTGACCTAGCCCTATTACAAACCGAGTAGGAGTCCTAACAAGTTGTATTCTAACATCTAGTCCTCCGGTGGCGCCGCCATCGCGAGTTTGCTTCGATCTTCGGTGTATTGAGCGATTGTAGCCCGATCCCCCTTACTGCTCCTCTTTCCCCTCCCCGCCTGGGAACAATTCCAGCTGTTCTTCTGGTCAGGGCTGGGCCAAGGGGGTGCACGTGGGATATAGGGGTTTTGGCGATTTCCCGATCAAGTTCATGGCGACTCAGGGACAAGGAAGCGGGGCTGGAAATAGGAACCTGGAGGATACTGAAAAGCTTCTGGGGAGACTGAATCTTCAGGACGACGAGGTAGATGATTTGGTATGGGAAGAAGAGGTGGATGCCGATGAAATTAAAACCAAGTGGCTTGCCCTAGGGCGCCTTTTAACAAACAAAAACTTCAGCCAGAGTGCGCTGATTGCGGATATGAGAGCTGCATGGAATCCTGCACAAGCAGTACTGTGGAGAAGAATCAATGCAAATTTATTCTCTGTCCAATTCAACTGCCTTGGAGATTGGAACAAGGCGATGCATCAAGGTCCCTGGGACTTCCATGGGGTAGCACTGATCTTAGCTGAGTATGATGGATTTTCCAACCCAGAGAAGGTAAAACTGGACAGGTTAGATACTTGGTGTCAGATACATAAGCTGCCTGATGGGGTTTTGAAGAGTAAAAAGGCGTTAGAGAACTTGGCTTCACGCATTGGTGTAGTACAGGAGGTGCAGGTCACCCTGCCTAATGGCTTTATAGGTGAATTTATTCGGGTCAGAGTGAAACTTGATGTAACCAAGAAGTTAACAAGGGCAGTGGGGATTACAAGAGGAGGTGAAACTGAGAAATATTTAGTAAAGTTTGAGAAGTTGCCTATTTTCTGCAATGCCTGTGGATTAATGGGTCACTGGCATGAGGAGTGTGGATCAGGCGAGCATGATGAAACCAAATTTGAATGGGGAAATTTCATTATGGCTGCAAAGAGAGGCAGAGGAGGTGGCCGTGGTGGTCGCGGAAGTGGAGACCGTCAGAAATTCTCTGAAGAAGAAGACCCAACAGGAGGTGGAAGGGGGTTTGGTAGAGGCTTTGGCCGGGGAAGAGGACAAAATATGCAGCCGGTCGTCCATGCTGGTACAGCCAATGATGGTTCGGTTCCTATTAGTTGGCGTCATAATAAGGTGTTTCAACAGGGTGTTAATAATGGAGAGATAGTTACAGATGGACAGAATGATCCAAGTTCAGTACAGCAGGACGTAAGGATGACTGATGCAACGGACAAAATTCTAGGAAAGAGATTTGCAGATGATAGCACGTATGAGACATCATCTGATCAAGAGAAGGCTGTCGAGATGTTTAACAAAGCTATTATTCCGTTTGTGGGCACTACTGAAGGTGCACAGCCAGGATCATCAAAAGTGGCCGAGAAGGTTAACCTTTTTCAAGGAGAAGCTACTGGGAATGATAAGACCCCAATTGTCATAGGTACACCACAGAAAAATGTGAATAATAAGAAGCTTAGAGGGGCCGATGGTGCGGCTGTGGATAGCAATTCAAGCCAGGCAACTGAGGTAATATCGGCGGCTCCTCTCGTAGGAGACCGCCGGGAGCAATGAAAATACTAAGTTGGAACTGCCGGGGGCTTGGGAATGCCCCGGCAGTTCGTGTTTTGCTGTGTTAGAGTTGTGTCGAATATTGTGTACAAGGTAGGTTACAGTTGGATTATGAGTTGTATTGTGTTTACATAGGATGTGGAGTCGTGTCCTAGTAGGACACTTGTATCCTAGGCCTCTCATATATAGCGAGGGTAGACACACGATGTAACCTATGCCAACATAATAGCACCGGAACGCAGGGGAAGCCGGCGGCATGTGCCGGCGTCCAGGGCGACCGGGTGCGGTATTGTAGCGGTGTCATGGGGAGGAGTGCCCATAGTCAGGCCCCGAGGATGTAGCCATATCGGTGAACCTCGTTAACAAATCTCGGTGTCGTGCTTGTGTGATTGCTTGGTCTTCGGATGATCAACGGTATGTCTCGGATTTATTTGTTCGGAGGTCGTGGATTGTTGATTAGAGGAGGAAAAGCGCTCGTCGTGGATCAACATTGTTCGTATGGAAGACGTCGCTGTAGAGCGACTTGTGCGGACAAGGGCCGATCCGACAGGTTGGCGTTTTTTGGAATAGCAATAAAAGGCGGAAGCATCGGTGGCGGCGCGTTTTTTCGGCGAGACCTGATTCCTCCGATCGGGAGCGTGTACGTGGAGGCGGCAGCGATTGTGCAATCACCGGCTGGGGCGGATCGAATCGATCTGTGTGGTCAGGCAGGTGCGCGCGGAGGCTGCTGGCCCAGCCAAGGCATGCGACCCTGCGGAGCTGTGCACTTGGTGCGCTGTGCGGGCATGTACGGGATGCTCGAAGCTGAATACGCTGGAAGCCAGATGTGTGAGTCACGAGATTTGTTTTGGAAACAAAAGGGACCGAGTCCCAGGAGGAGTCGTGTTCTCCTCGTCTCTCTGTGGCGGAGACCTGCACGCTGGTTAATAGCAGCGGCAGCAGCCGGCAAGGGAGACAAAGGCACGAGAGGCAGCAGATCAATCAGCGGAGAAAAATCCATTGATACGTATACATTGGAAAGCACAGACTTGACAAAGCAAAGCTAGCATCAGATATTGAGCTCGGAGCATATCACGTGAAATACCAAGTTTGGTTGGATTTTGCTATTAGTACACGGGAGTGTACCTCATCAGGTTCTGCTCGTGTACTTGGGGCATTGCGGTGGAAGCTCGATTAATTTTTCACTGGATACCATGTTTGAGGTGGAGAAGTTCAACGGGACATAAAACCTTGGGTTATGACAGACAAGGGTGGAAGATTTGTTGGGGCAACATGGATGCTTGAAGGCGTTGCAGGAAGTCATGTCAGCTAAGATGGAATTATCATGTGATGGATGGAAATTCGCGGAAGATGATCTGGGAGCCTGGGTCGGACTTGTCAGTCTGACGGATCGACGCAAGTCGGTTGGTACAGAAGACGGTGGTGGGATCGGCGACGACGACATAGGAGCGTGATGCTGATGGTGACCGACTTCTGGGCGTGGAAACACGTGGCGCAGGCCCAAGGGCTTGTGTGGCTTCGACAAGACTATGGCGCGGGATTGATTCAAGGTGGTGTATACACGGAGCTTGAAGTCGATGAGGCGCTGGGGTGGACTGATCATCTACCATGGAGTCATGTTGAAGGTGGAGCTGGAGTCTGACGGAAGACTTCACTCGGTGCTGATTGAGGGGCTACGGCGTAAGACGTCAGAGAGTCGAAGCCTATTTCAGCGGGAAAAGCGAGTAACACGCAGTTCGGACTGGAGCCCAGTGGTCTGATGGAAGCGTGAAACTCGTCATCGGTCGGTGATGATCGGTGGTACTCTGCAGTGGGAGTTGAGTGGTGTGGGTTCGCGACCCTTAAGACTCGACCAGGACAGCGGAGGCTCGACGCGGTAATAGCGGCGAGGCATGCGGTATGCATGGGACATGGAGACGGGCCAGGGCTCTGGTGGTCATACATGTGGTGAGACAACTGCGAATTTGACTTGGGATGACTATAAGCAATGGTTAAATTCCTTCAAGTTTCAGGCAGGCGGTCAAGAAAGGAGCGATGATATTGAGTTCAGGTAACTCTTATGTGTGACACCCAATATGTGAGTTGTTCACTTTCACGCAGGTCAGTGATCGGTGTTGTAACATCCCAGCCTCACACCACAGTGATCACCCACTGATCATGCCTAGTCATCATCATTATTCCATAAGAAAAATATTTCAACTTCCAATTCCAATTCCAAACTCAAGTCAAATATTTATTTCTCCAAATGGCAAAACCAAAATGTTCATAATGTTGCAAATAATCTCAGGGCAATTATAAAATTGAAACCAATATTTTTGGAATCACCAAATTGCCCCTGGATTTTATTTTGGAGGTCCAACAGCATTTAACTTGCCCTATTCAATTTCTAAAATTACCTAGCCACCTCCATGTGCCGTGAAACACTTTGTGGCAATGTCTAAAATCAACAGGGATTTATTGGGACACTCCCCATATTTTTCCTAATTGAAATGGGTGCCCAATCAATTGTTTTTCCCTTTCTGTTAAATAAATAAAAGAAAAAGAACAGAAAAGAAAACGGGCGAAGGACTTACCTGGCTAGCGGCCCAGCCGGCCCATACCTGTTCGCCCACCCGCTCCCGTCGCCGTGTCGTCGTCCCCATGGCCGACTGCGCTCGCGCCAGCCGCCGCTCGACACCGCGACGAGGCAGGCGAACGAGAGGGGATAAGGCCGCGCCGAGCCGTTCCCCCTGGTCACCTCCTCCATTCGCCCCACTCTCTTCCTTCCTCCCCGTTCCTCTCCGCTCGGATCTGAGCGCCACCGAGCCCCATCGCCGCCGTGCCGTCGACGTTCCCGTGGCCAACGGCCTCCCCGAGCTGCTCCGTTGTGTCCATCGGCTCCCTCGACGTCGTCTTCTTCTTCTGCGCAACCGCGGACGACTGGAACTGCTGCCCTGCAGCGCCACTGCCCCATCGTCAACCTCGGGCCGCCGGCGATCCTTCTCCTCCCCGCCGCCGTTCGGCTGCTCCTAAACCTCCCAACGAGCCTCCGTGAGCTCCTACGTAAGCTCCTTCCCCTCTCCCTTCTTTGTTTGAACTCCATTCCGAGCTCTAAGCCACTGTCACCGCCGCACCCGAACGCTTCTCCGCGGACCTCGTCGCCGGCGACCGTCCGGTGACCATTCGGTCTCGGGCTTGGGCCCGTTGAGATCGCGCGCGCCCGTAGATCGTCACCAGCTGTTTAGAACGCCCGCACGCGCACCGCTCTGTCATTCCCTTAGCTCGCCCGAAAGATCTCGCCGCCGGCGTCGTCACACCGCCCGATTCCGGCCACCGTAGCTTACGAGACCACCGCCGTTCGACGCCGCGTGAAGAGGCCGATCTGTAGGACCAAACCGCACTCGAAATGATGGACCACAGGAGATTTCCGAGCTCGCCGGAGTTTCACCGTCGCGGGCGAGTTCACCGGCGTGCTCCGGTGGCCGGCGACCAGCTGGCGCTGATGTGGCACCGTGGGTCCTGCCGCTGTGTCACTGCCACTGGGTCCCACGGGCCCAGTTGACTAGGTCAAACGCTGACTGGGCGGCCCCATGTCACTGACATGCGGGCCCCACTGGACCTTTTGACCCAGTCAACGTTGACTCTGTTGACCTGCTGACTGGGCTTTGACTGGCCCCACCAGTCAGCCCCTCTGTGCACTGTTGGGTGCACTGCACCGGGTGCACTGCACCGGGTGCACCCAGCAAATTACCTGGCATTTTCGAAATAAAAATAAATCAGTAAAATTCCAGAAATTCAAATAACCTTTAAAAATTCATATCTTTTAAACCGTAGCTCAGATCGAAAAAGTTAAAACATGAAAGTTGCTCAGAACGACAAGCCGAGTCTAATCGTGCCGTCTGTTTCGATGCCGGAACCTCCTATGTAGGAGAACTCGTAACTCCGAGCCTGATTCCGGTATAGGAATAGTGCACTCACTCCGGTAAATAAATCCCGCGCTAACCCTAAAATAACTAAAATGCCTCAGATACATCTTTAGACAACCCTTCACTGCACGTTAGCTAGTCCGCTTTGTGCTGCATACTTTACTGTGCATTTATGTGTTTCTTCCCCCCTCTTCTCTTCCGATAGACCCCGACGTCGCCGTAGCTCCCGAGGCCGACGCCGCTCAGGAGCCCGACGACTCAGCTGCTGACCTTGCCCTTGACGCCGAGCAACCAGGCAAGCCCCTCTTTTGATCATCTCGATATCGCCTATTCTTATTTCTCCTGCTTGCATTAGAATTTTGCTACTGTTACTGCTTTTCCTATATCTGCTGCATAGCCTGTTTATTGTAGCCTTCTGTTGATAACTGCCTGCTATCCTAAACTGCTTATATATACTGGGTAGAGACCACTAGTGACTCCCACTTTATCCCGACTGCCCCGCTGGAGTTCAGAAGACCCGATCAACGGGATCGAAGACCAGACCCCTACACCGCACCTCACTTCTCCTTTTGATGCTCGACACTACTGGGTTACTATCACGTGCCGAGGGTGTCCCCTCTTAGCACGTTTGATGATAACCTTGTGGGTTAGTTACTCGGACGTGGTAAGTGAGTGTGATTTCCTCCTACACCACCCCCAACACCGACATCGTCGTGCAACACTTTCAGTGTGGACCTCGAGGGTGATTTCCTCTTACGTCCACCTGGATTCAACCTCAGGTGGAAATCCTACGGGGGTGATTCCTCAGGATTCCCCTGGATACGGTGGCCACACGGATGCCTTACATACTGATGATACTGATACTTGAGAAGGCGGGTCGACCATGAGTGGTACCCGCGGATGATGGATAGTTACCCGTGAGATTATTCCACGAGGCGTGGCCGGGCATTCTTAGCCCTTGCCGCAAGTCCTCGAGACGGGGCGACGGGGTCACATCTTTCGTGAGACTCTGCTCGTTTCCGCAAGCCACTAGGACACTACGATTTGGATATATGATCCGAGCCGGCCTCTGGTCGGATAGCACTAACCATCACGTGGGCATAGTATGGGCGTTCTGCATCGTATACATCAGCCGAAAGCTCTGTCAGACGTCCAGTTCAGCACTGCGGCCGGGACGGACCGGCGCCACCCTAGAGAGAGGTGGTGCCTGGCTTCACCCTGCACGCAACGACCCGGAGTGCACAGGGCGATGGCCCAAGACCCCTGAGCGCTTAGGAGGTAGACCGACGGGGACCTCTCTGCTGAGCTGTAGGTAGGGTTGCGATGTATCGTTTGGCCGAGGCCGGGCATGACCCAGGAAAGTGTGTGCGGCCGGAATTAATCGAGCGTGGTGGGTAAGTTGGTGCACCCCTGCAGGAAAGAACACATCTATCGATAGCCGGTCCTACGGTAAAGGACACTCGGAGTTGTATCCCGATCGATACAGCTAGTACATGAGATGATACCTGGATTTGTGGCTCCGGGATCGCTTTCTCGCAGGGAGTCGAGGAAGGATCTCTGGGCGAGACTGATACTTGACACTACTGTTACTTTACTTATGTTATCCTGTACCCCTCTATTGCTGCAAGACGATGAAGATGATGAAGATGCTAGTCTTCGATAGGACTAGGCTTTTCCCCTCTATTCTGGCATTTCTGCAGCCCAGTCCACATATACAGCCTTCCCTTGATAATGTTGCATATGTAGTGTAGATCCTTGCTTGCTGAGTACTTCGCAGTACTCACGGTTGCTTTGTTTTCCTTTTCTTCCTTATCAGTTGTCGTGACCAGTTGACGGAGCCCCTGAGATCGCTCCCCGCCGACGACCATTTCTACCACCCCGAGGAGGTTGCTTCTTCGAGAAGGCCGACGACCAGGAGTAGGATTGGAGGGTCCCAGGCAGGAGGCCTGCGCCTTTCGATCATAGTTTTTGTTTTGCCCCGCCTTCTTGTGGGCCTTTCTGTCTTTCTTTTATATCTGTACTCAGATATCTGACGCTTCCGCTGTTGCTTGTATGTCATCAAGCTTTGTACTCGAGCCCTCGAGGCCCTGGCTTGTAATAAATGCTTGTATGACTTTATTTATGTTTTAGAGTTGTGTTGTGATATCTTCAAGTGAGTCCTTAGGCTTGATCGTGTGCATTTGCGTGTATGATTAGTGCACGATTGAGCCGGGGGCGTCACAGGTGTGTGATGGCGTTGACGGATAGTCTGGAAGTTGGGAGCACAAACTAGAGTAAGGGGAACTTAATTTTGCTCGAGTGTTGACTGTGGTCAAGAAAAGAAGGGACTACAAGTTGTAGGTGGAGTCATATGGAGTCTTTGAAGTAGCAGCGGTACTCATGGGATAAGCTCAAGTCCAATGTACATGGAAGTTTGACGCATGGACGAATTCAAGGTGGTGGAGAATATTCGCCAAGGTGGAGTTTGTTAGAGTTGTGTCGAATATTGTGTACAAGGTAGGTTACAATTGGACTATGAGTTGTATTGTGTTTACATAGGATGTGGAGTCGTGTCCTAGTAGGACACTTGTATCCTAGGCCTCTCATATATAGCGAGGGTAGACACACGATGTAACCTATGCCAACATAATAGCACCGGAACGCAGGGGAAGCCGGCGGCATGTGCCGGCGTCCAGGGCGACCGGGTGCGGTATTGTAGCGGTGTCATGGGGAGGAGCGCCCATAGTCAGGCCCCGGGGATGTAGCCATATCGGTGAACCTCGTTAACAAATCTCGGTGTCGTGCTTGTGTGATTGCTTGGTCTTCGGATGATCAACGGTATGTCTCGGATTTATTCTAACAAGCTGGACGTCCAGCGATGCTGTAGCCCGGACGTGTTGTTTTTGTCGGAGACACACTTAGAGAGCTATCCAGCAGAGTGTTTAAGAAGAAGGTTAAAAATGGACCAAAAGTTAGTGTGTGTAAGTGATGGGAGAAAGGGTGGACTGGTTTTATTTTGGAAGAAGGAAGTAAAGATCCAGAGATTGTCTCTTGATCCAAATTTCATTGATGTCAAGGTGGAGGATAATAATAATAATCTGTGGAGGCTAACTGGAATGTATGGTGAATTTAAGTGGGAGCATAAGTACAAAACGTGGGAGCGTATGCGACAGCTCCATCAGAATTACAATCTCCCTTGGCTTCTCATTGGAGATTTATTAAATGAAATACAATGGTTAAGTGAGAAGGATGGAGGAAATCCAAGACCACAATAATATATGATGGCGTTTCAGTCAGCCATTAATGATTGCGAGTTAAGAGATATGGGGTTTGTGGGTGATCAATTCACGTGGCAGCGTGGACGTATTAGAGAAAGGTTAGACAGGGGCCTAATTAACGACCCCTGGAGCGTTATGCACCCACATGCCGCACTACAGAATCTGAGTTTTAACCATTACCACAGACCGTTACTAGTGGATACGGAATACTATTCCCTGATGGGAGGATCCGGCAATTGTATTAAGCGCTTCGAAGCAAGATGGATAAGAGAAAGTGCTTTTGCTGATTTGGTTCAGGAAACATGGCAGAAGGTTGACTCCAACCCGAATCTTATATCTGTTCATGCAAAACTTAATCGCATGCATGATATGTTCCATGACTGGGATCAAAGGGTCCTCAAGAAACCCAAGAAAAGGTTGCGAAGGGCACAAAGAGAATTGGAAAAGATAATGACTGGTCCCATTAATGATGAGACAGAGGAGAAGAGAAAGGAGCTAGCTGAACTGATTGAGTTTTTGTTAGAACTGGAGGAAATCCATTACATGCAGCGGTCAAGATCTAATTGGCTTCAGTTCGGTGATCGCAACACGGGTTTCTTTCAGGCATATGCATCAGCACGGAGAAAGAAAAATTATATTAAGAAACTGAACGATGAAGAGGGTAATGTGTTGGAAGGTACAGCTCCTCTCAGTCATCATATTCATAATTATTTTAGTAACTTGTTCAGTTCGGAAGTACAGCAGGTAGACCCTGCGATCATGCAAAAAGTTCAGAATAAAGTGACTAAACAAATGAACGATTTTTTGATGGCACCGTATACTCATGAGGATGTACGTAAAGCTGTTTTCAGTATTGGTGATTTAAAAGCTCCCGGTCCGGATGGCGTCCATGCCTTTTTCTTTAAAAAATATTGGCATATTCTCGGTGATGCTATTACACAAGAGGTTCTGTTTGCTTTAAACAACCGCCAGATTCCAGCTGAGTGGAACGATACTTCCATTGTTCTTATTCCCAAAGTAGACACGCCTGAATTGATTACTCAGTATAGACCTATCAGCTTATGCAATGTTCTGTATAAAATTATTTCAAAGATGCTAGCTTTGAGGCTCAAAAGCATTTTGCCAGATATTATATCTCCTACTCAAAGTGCGTATGTCCCGGGCAGAATGATAACAGATAATGTACTCATTGCTTATGAACGTGTCCATAAGATCAAGAACAAAAGAGTAGGACAAACAGGTCTTTGTGCCGTAAAATTGGATATGCACAAGGCGTATGACCGAGTGGAGTGGATTTTCTTGAGGAGCATGATGCAAAAACTTGGGTTTCATGAACAATGGATTGACATGATTATGGCATGTGTTAGCTCTGTAAAATACAAGGTAAGATTTAATTCCCATGAAACAGAACTATTTACTCCAACGAGGGGTATTCGGCAAGGGGACCCTCTCTCCCCATATTTGTTCCTTATTTGTGCAGAAGGGCTTTCTAGTATGTTGCAGTATGAAGAAGAAGTTGGTGGCATGGATGGGATTAGAGTGTGTAGAAATGCACCGTCAGTTTCACACCTTTTATTTGCTGATGATTCTCTAATTCTCATGAAAGCAGATGTGTTAAATGCAACTTCCTTACAGCAAACACTAGATACCTACTATCAGAGTTCAGGACAGATGGTGAGTTTGGCCAAGTCAAGTATATTCTTTAGTCCTAAATACTAGTGTGGTGTCAAGAGCAGAGATCTGTCAAATTTTGCATATTGATACCGAGGCATTATCAGATAAGTATCTTGGTCTTCCCGCATTAGTGGGAGCTGACAGAAGTGATTGCTTCAGGCATTTTGTGGAAAGAATAAAAATTAGGTTAATGGGTTGGTTGGAAAAAAAATCCTATCTACAGGAGGAAAGGAGATATTACTGAAATTTGTTGCCCAAGCTATACCCGTGTTTGCTATGTCTGTCTTCAGTTTACCTAAAGGGGTTTGTAAGGAGATCACAGATATCATTGCGCAATTTTGGTGGGGCGATGATGAGGAGAACAAAAAAATGCATTGGATGGCTTGGTGGAAGCTTTGTGTTCCTAAAGGTGAAGGAGGGATGGGGTTCCGCGACCTGTACTCTTTTAACTTAGCAATGCAAGCGAAACAATGTTGGAGGCTAATAAATGAACAGGATTCTTTGGTTGCGAGAGTGCTGAAAGCAAAGTATTACCCAAACGGGTCTTTACTTGATGCAACACCAAAGAGTGGCTCCTCGTTCACATGGCAGAGTATTTTGAAGGGGCTTGACACTTTCAAAAAAAGGCTATATATGGAGGATTGGAACTGGAGAGAAGGTAAACATTTGGAGGGACCCATGGATTCCTTCTAGTGCGGACCGAATGATTATCACCCCAAGAGGTCAAACAATCATCACAAGAGTATGCGAATTAATTGATCCTATAAGTGGGTCATGGGATGAGGAATTGATTACAGATTTGTTTAACCCAGTGGATGTCCACAGAATACTTCAGATTCCATTACATCTACAAGGTTTTGATGACTTCATTGCATGGCACCCAAATAGAACGGGAACGTTTTCAGTTAAGAATGCCTACCATATGCAATGGATGCATAGTTCTCGAGTGCATGCAACCGTGGTAGGACACGCTGGTGGGTCTACCCCTTTGGCAGTATGGAAAACTTTATGGAAACTGCGAGTTCCACGTAAAGTTCAGATTTTTTGATGGAGAATACTGAGAGGAATAATACCGCTCCGAGCTATACTTGTTAACAGGCACATTGGTTCGAATGAGGCATGTCCTATTTGTAATCAGGGAGCCGAGGACATCCGACATCTGTTGTTTCAGTGCACTAACGCCAGAGAGTTATGGCGTAGGCTCGGTGTGACACATATTATTGACCAAGCACTACAGGTGGATAGATCGGGCTTTGCGATCCTCGAATTTATCCTATCTTTACAGGATCAACAGCTTGCAGTTCATCCAGAGTTGAATTTCAAACAAGTTATAATTGTTGGAGGGTGGTATCTATGGTGAATACGGAGACAGGTGACACATAATGAAACAATCCTGCCAGTGTGGAAGTGGCCGCTCTTTGTATTATCTATTTCAAGTAACCACCAAAGAGCCTTGGATCAAACAAGGAACACTACGAAAGCAAAATGGTGCAGACCTAATCCTCGATTTATTAAACTTAATGTGGATGCAGCTTACTATCCTGATGAGGGTGTAGGGGCTACAGCAGCGATTTTGCGTGATGACAGAGGTAACTTTATTGGAGGTCAATGCAAATTCATTCCTTATGCAGCAGATATAATTAGTATTGAAGCCTTGGCTATGCGAGATGGACTTGTGTTTGCTAATGCACTCGGATGCAATCAGTTGGAAGCGAAATCAGATTCTCTGCAAGTCATTAATTGTTGCAACGGCCAAACAACTTGGTGGGATGCATCGGCGGCTATCTTCGCAGAATGTTTGGACACTAGTAATTTGATTGGGAAGGTCATTTTTAAGCATTGTTATCGATCTTGTAATCAAGTGGCTCATGTGCTAGCTCACTTTTGTTATTGTAATAAGACTTCCTGTAGTTGGTTGGACGAGCCTCCTGACATTATTGTCAGCAAACTCGTAGACGATGTAAACCTATTTTGATTTTCAATAAAGCTAGCCATGATGGCCTTCCCTCAAAAAAAAACAAAGGTTTTTTTTTCGATAAAGGACATTTTATTGAATTGATTTATTAAGGTGATACAACCGCATCTAAAGAATGCCCGGCCTCTGCATAACATGATGCACATAGCCAACAAGTCCAAAAGATCAAAAAAATAAACATAGTTTTACAGCAAAAATAAATCAATCCAGCCTAGGGTGGGGCAGATCCTATACGGAGATTACACCGCCATCCATGGAGGAAAAAAACCTCCCTGGCCGTACGCTCCAGCCGTGTAGACGCCATCATAAAAAGGTCTCTGTCCTCCAACTTCTGCAGGATAGACCAAGTACGGAGCCATCGCGTACATGCATGAATAACCTGCACAGGAGAAGAACCACATTTATTATTAAAAACCACATCATTCCTGGTAAGCCACAATGCCCAGCATAAGGCAGGCGCCCCCACAAGAATATGTGCAGAAAATTGTTTATCAATACCTCGCAACCAATTGCCGAACATGTTACGTGCACTACGTGAGGGGTATAGATTTGAAGCTACTTGAACTATGGCCCATACTGCACGAGCAAATTTACACTCAAAAAATAAGGTTTAATAGACTCGTCATGTTGGCAAAAGACACATGTCTTACTACCTTGCCAGTTACGTCGTGCCAGATTATCTCTAGTTAAGATGACTCATCTGCTTAAAACCAGAGAAATATCTTCACTCTTAGAGATATTTTTAGCTTCCACGATTTTTTGTTATCAACGGGAACATCAATATGAGTCATCCCATCGTACAAACAAAGGGGTTTGGGGAGGGTTATCTGATAGTTTTAAATAGCGCGCTAAGCCTCTTAGCGACGGATCACTTCTAAACGCTATAGCGCGCTATTTAAAATGTGTGTTCATGTGTTTGGACCAAAGCCCCTTAGTGCAGGAGCTCTTCTAAATGCTATACGGTGCTCTAGCAGAACTATAACCCACTATTTAAAACCATGGTTATCTGAACTATGTGTGCACTATTTAAAACCATGGTTATCTGATCTATGTGCTATTTCATGACAAAACGGGATCATTTTTACAAGATTGCATTCCACCCGGTTAATGAGGACTTATGAGAAATAAATGTTGTTCCATCAGGGGGTTTTCTAAAAAAAGAACGAGTACGTACCACTTGCTGACATGGCGTTCGATCTGGCAACTGATTGAGTGCTTCGTATCAATCTGTTGCCACATCTTGAGTTATGTGACCAGATTTCTAGTTTTTTCAAGTTTTTGTATGGATCTGTTTATGTTGTGCAAGTTCATCTAGTGATGGCGATATTAACTTTAATCAAACTGAACGTGATTATTATGTGTAAAAAGGTATGGACTATGCACTTTTGGTAGCATATATCACACGCCATAACGTGGAGATATGTGCAAAAGATTTGTACTATGTAGTAGTAGTATATATCAATCGGAATTGTAGTTGTTATTATTTTATTGATTGATGATAGAGATTTCGTTAATAGTGCAAAAATACGGAAATTCTTGATTTGGTACCAGCACATGCCATAAACAATACATGCAAGACGGCAGCTCCACCTCCTCCTCCACCTCCGACTCCGACAATGGTAGCTCCACCTCCTCCTCCGACGACCAAGATCCTCCACTAGCCGCGGACGCCTACAGCTATGCCGGCGATCGGAAGTGGAAAGGCCCGATGAGGAAGTGGTGAACAAGCTCCCTCTTATGTTTAATTATCGTTTTTAGTTGTTGAACTTGTCCGGCGATGAACTGTGGAGATCTTTTGGATGATGTAAAGTGGGTTTATGTGCATTTTGTTGTCCGTTTGATGCCGATTTCTCTGTCCGTTGTTTGATCATGTAGAGCAGTTCATCATGTTGCATGCGTAGTATGGATACAGGGTGCCGGATATGAGATATGCGGATGTGAAGAGGGAAATTTGAGGCGTTACCGGTCAGTGTCCGCGGACGTTCAAGGGGTCGGATTTGCTGTCCGCAGCTGTAGATGCTCTTAGAGCATCTCTAGCAGACCCCGCATCCCGCCCCGACCCGCAAAATAACCGCCAAAGTGCGGGTCGGGGCGGGAAAACCTGCCCGACCAGACTCCGCATCCCGCTCCGGCCCGCAAATATTTTTGCGGGGCACGGCAAAACATCTTCCCCAACCTCTAGATTCACGGGCTAGGAGGACAACCCGAGCTCAGCCCCTATCTGCAGCGAGATTTGGCTGGAGGGACATTTCCGCGCGGCCTTTCCCGCTCCCCCCATCCTCCGCCACCATTGCCCCGCCACCGCACGCTCCGGTGCATCTTCCCCGGCCGTCCTTCGCCGCCATGGATGACTCCCTGCTGTCCCCCGTCACCGTCGAGGTCGCGCACGCTCCTTCCCCTCGAGCGGATCTCGTCGCCGGCCATGTTGGCCCCGCCGTCGCCCAAGGTAACGCCGCGCCTGCCCACAAGCGGCAGGGCAACGTGGTCGTGCAGGGCGGGAATCCAGCAGCCCCCGCCGCGAAGGCCCGCGCTCCGGGCGCCAACGCTGCTGCGCGATCTCGGCCGGCGGCGAAGAAGGTCGCCAAGGCCGCCGGCGGCAAGAGGAAGAGGATTCCGGCTACAAAGAAGCCGCCTCCTTCATCTGCTCACTCCGCCCCGAAAAGAGGTGCCCCGGCGATGCCGCTCAACGGTGCTTCTCCCCCCGCAAGCGGGGTGTTTGACGAAATGGCCGGAAGGTATGCGTCTTCGGTCATGGCAATTTTCTTTGCTTTACGCCATTTTGCAATAGCTCGTGATTTGTTGTCGTTCACTATAGCGGTGGTTCGAACAATGCAACTGCCGAGTTCGTGAACTTGTTGGACACCAACGCCGTTGACATTGATCAAGCCCCGTTCGCCGCATTCGACTACAATGAAACGGAGGGCGGCGTGGACGATCATGGTTATTTGCGCGTAAACTGTGTTATGTTGTTTTGAATTTGAACATATTTTGTGGGAACCTATGTCAAATGCGAGAATTGGGCGTTTTCTATTTGCGGGTCGACGCGGCGGTGTCCGAGCAGACCCCGCAAAAGCCGACCCGTAAAAAAGTATATTCAGCGAATATCCTTTTATACGGGTCCGTTTGGGGGTCTGCATCTGCGGTCGTCCGAGCCAGCCCGCAAAGACCGTTTTCCACGAACCGCAAACGTGTTTTACGGCCGGCCGGATGCGGGGTCTGCTAGAGTTTTTTTGAGCAACATCCAAAAGGGGAGTTTTGCCAGAATGGAGACAAACGAGCAAAATCTTCTCAAAGTACTACTATCAAATTGAACGTAATTATTATGTGTAAAAAGGTATGGAGTAGCATATATCACACGCCATAACGTGGAGATATGTGCAAAAGATCTGTGGCATATATTAATCGGAATTGTAATTGTTATTATTTTATTGATGATAGAGACTTCGTTAATAGTGCAAAAATATGGAAATTCTTGATTTGGTAGCAGCACATGCCATAAACAATACATGCAAGACGACCATATAAGTGCAAGACGACCGGTGGAAGAATCCGTTCTCTACTCATCAGATCAGATAAATTAACATGTCAATAGCCGTGATCCTCTTGCTCGTCACGCTCGGCGCCGATGGCGTCTCTCGTCTCTCGGCCGCTGCGCCTGCGCGCACGGACGACATAGAGATCGCGGCCATGCAAGCGATCGCCAAGTCTACCGGCGCCGACAGGTCGCTCGGCTGGGGCGTCAAATCGGCAGACCCATGCGACGGCACCTGGGCAGGCGTCCGCTGCGACAAAGATTCGCACGTCGTCGCCATCAACGCCAGCCGCGCTGGCCTCTCCGGCACTCTCTCGGGCACCGACCTCGTCGACCTCGGATACCTCACGGAGCTCGATCTCAGCTTCAACAGCCTCGGCGACGACATGCCGATCCTCCCAAGGCCTCTCACCTACCTGACGACCCTCAACTTACAGTCCAATTCCTTCATGGACATGCCAGAGACCTTCTTCCGCTCCTTCCCCGCGCTGGAGACCGTGGTCCTCGACGACAACTGGGTTATAATGGGGGACATCACGGACGTGCCCCCCTGCCCCGGCCTCCGGAGCTTCTCGGCCAACAACGTCACCGTCTATGGCCGCTTCCCGGCCTACTTCGGCAACACCACCCTTTTCCCTGTCCTCGAGAGCCTCTCTTTGGCGAGGAATGATCTCAAGAGTGGGCTGCCCTCGTCCTTCGCCAAGAATAGCAAGATCAAGTTCCTCGACATTAGCAGGCAGCAGGATTCTATTGGCCTCGGCATGTACAATGGGTTTCTAGATTTCGTCGCCGGCATGACTAGCCTCGTCGAGATCCACGTGGCTGGCGATCAATTCCGCGGGCCACTGCCAGACGTCTCCGGGCTGGTCAATCTCAAGGTGTTTGATGCCGCCGACAACAACTTGTGCGGTACGCTCAAGTTCCCTCCCGGCGTTGCGGTGAATGTCACCGGAAACCCCCAAATCGGCAAGGACTGCCCATAGCTAGGTTTGATCATTATTTGTGCGTGGGCCAAGTTTCTTTTTTGTTAAATAAGTAATAAAAAATAATCATGCTTACTACTACTACTGCCGATCGATGATCCGTGCAAGGTTTTTTTTCTTTTTTGAGCCCTCTCACTAGATGAACAATTTTATTTTATTTTTGACTATTTTCTTGATGTGGATCTACCAACACTCCCACTGTTTCATATTCTCTCTCTCCATTTGGAGTTGAGATTCAGCGTAACTTACCCATCCGCATGATGAATGAAGATAACTTATTGCGGATTTTTTTGAGAGACACAAGCGCTCATACATACGCGCATATACTCACCCTACGAACGCACACACCCACACCCCCTATGAGCACCTTCGACTTCGAGAGATTGAGCCGGCATATCATCTATTGATTATCGAAATAGTTGCATCGTTTTATCAAATGCTGCCGCGGGTGTCGCTGAGTTGCCTCAATTCTTCATCATTTCGATGACCTCGGAGTTGTTCGAATGACACCCATCAAGGTTGTGCAAGCAGTGACGCCAAATTTTCCTGTGCGAACCCGGGCGGCCAGAGGGGCGAGGACGTCTTGACCAGGGGGGCCATGAGGATGGTGTTGTACGTGGCTTTCTCTATGGCTAGCTACCGTACTTCGCACTAGACCTTGGAGAAAATTGCCACTGTAGTATAGCTAGCTGGCTTACTTATGGACTAGAGGCCAACGCGCACTTTGTCGTGCTGTTCTTTTCTGGCGGGATTAGTTTTTATTTTCTCTAACAATTAATTATGGTTGTTTGTTTGATTGTTTCAATTAGGCTTTCTCTGCGATGACTTGGATTTTTATTATGTTCTGGTGGTGCCTTTTTTAACTGCTATATTTTGTTGGACTGCTGTTGGAGAAGGTATTTGTTCTGAGAGGTTAGTGGCGTTGTTCGCTGCGTGGTTGTGGTGTCCTTGCATGTTTCGACCTTGGCTCCCTGCTCCTCTCGCTCGCTTAGCTCATTTTCTTCTCGCTCCGTTGCTACCTCAAAAAAAATCATATCATTTATTGTTTGAAAAAGTTCTTTAAATCAAAAGATTTTCATGGATTTCAAAAATCTTGGATCTAAAAAAGCTATGAATTAAAAAACCTTGAATGTTTATAAAAAGTAAAAATAAATAAAAAGTATTGATATATTTTAAATAATGTTCATCAAATTGAAAAAATGTTATAAAATTAAAAGTGCTCACGAACTTAAAAATGCTTGTGAACTTTATTAATGTTCATGAATGATTTTATTAAATACGTTCATGATTTTTTTTTAAATTCATGAATTAAACTATGGAAAAAGATAATGAGAAAATAAAAAATAGAAGGAAAAAATAGATGTGCTTTGGCAAAACAGAAAATAAAAATAGGAAAATAAGAAGAAATAAACAGGAAAAGAAAAGGAACACAAAAACCAATAGAAAACCAGTCGGCCCATTAAGGCTATATAGGTGCGCGTTACTCCTAATCAGCGACAGACATCTTTACAAGCGAGCCCATAGCAACCCTCCTTTGGCCCGGACGCACCAGGAGGCATCAATTGTTGGTGGAGTGGAGCACGCTAGTTGGAAGAGCACTGGTTCATGTGGAGGTGATGGGCCTCCTATTCGTTATTGATGACGTGGTCCAATGTGCCCCAACCCCTGCCCTGCTAACTTTTCATGCTTCTCAGGTTAATCTGTTATTTATCAAGCGAAATGTGTCATTAGCCCATTCACCCAAACGGACCGCATGTTGTAGACCAAAAACTCAGAATTGATCGATTTATGCCACAAACTTGTTAATTTGACAAAATAAGGTCAAAACCGATTCGGAAGGGAAAACCAACCATGTAGCTGCCGCGCCAACCTAAAAAACAAAAAATAATTAAAGGCCACAAGAGTCTGTGTTGAACCGGGCTCGGACTCGCGACATTAGTCCGTTAACTATAATTGACTGCACGCTTCAGGCCAACAACTAGAAATTGATCGACTTAGGTCACAGGCTAGTTAATTGTAGACTAATGGCATATTTCACTTTTATTTATCGACATTTCTCAGTTGATGATATTCGATTTTCTTAGGCTAAACCTGCCTTGCTCTCTGCAAAGTTCCAGGAGATGTTTCTATCCTCAACAAAAAAAGCACAACTAGCTTGGTAGTACTACTAGGAAGATGCTCTCTGGAGGGGAGAACAAACAGTAACGTACATAGTACAAGTAATTATGGAGAGGTTCTCTCTACTTCTGGGCCCTGCTTACCCGTCACATGGACCGGTGGTGGTACAAACTATATTTGACCAATGTGCCGATGTGTATTTTGGAGAAACATTTTGACTAGTAGATAATTCTTGGCCACTCCAACGTTGCCAAGCAACCATCTAGAAAAAAGTTGCCAAGCAACAAATTTTCTTCGGAAAGGCGGTTTTCTCCTAGTTTACATACTGTAATATAAATCTTTTTTTGCGGGTAAACTGCAATATAAATAAATAAAACGGTAGAGTTCTCAGTATATCTCTGGGGACAGACGAGAGCGTTTGATTCTTGTCCAGTTGTCCCACGCAAAACAGGCAGCGATGGTTGGAAGAAACAGATGCGAGCTCAGAATGCTCTTTTCCCTTCTCACATTGTTTGCCAAGCCATGCTCTTCTTTGCTCAAAATAACCACAACTCTTTTAGAATCGATGCAGGCAACACCAAACCATGTGATACCCAACACTGATGACGAGCCACCGATGCTCGATGTACTAGAGGAAGGAAAGCGACGGTGAACCTCCGCTTGTGTGTGTTGTGTGGCTCTCCACGGGTTGCCATCAGCCTGCAGGCGCGTCATCGGTGTATAGGCTGACCCTGAGCTGAGATGGTGGCAGTCGTAGAGTGCTTAGAGCCCCAACAGAGCAGGCTTTGGCAAATAAGATGTATGTTTTCCCTAGCAGTCTACAGGATAAAAAGGAAAGCCAAGTATTCAACACTTATGTAGGTGGTGGGCAAAACCCCCTTAACACTTTATGTAGAAACTATGCAGAGAGCTACAGAAAGCAATTTGCATGCAAAGTAAGAAAGCATCAATGGATTTGTTCTCTAACACAGTACCATTACCTAAGATCAGGAACATAACTGCAAAGGGAACATATTAGTAGTTTGAAAAATATCAGGATGGAGGAGGATTACACTCATCTGAAAGGACATGCAAGTATAATTCACAACTATAGGCTGGGATCTTAACTAAATAGGCATGTGGGTACTCGCCGATCGAAACTGATAAACTGGACTAAAATATCATAGAAGGCATAGCCAGGGATGAGGTGATCTTACACTGGAACTTAGTACTAAAACATGTATCCATTTTGGCATCCAGCTAATTAGCACTATCTTGAAGCCATGTTCCGCATAATACATGGATGTGTATCTCCTCAGAATAATATCTGCGAAGCAAAGGTGCAAAGTTCAATGCAGTTATACTAAAATACACAAATTGATCTCATGCTGAAAAGAAAGAAATGAAACGCGCAAAAAAGAAACTGATGTAAATTAATGTTGCACCCAAAAAAAAAAAGGAATTAATGGTACTGAACTTTTACTTGTCAATCAGCCTGTAGCATCTTCTAAAGAAATTTGGATTATCCTCGCCTCGAGCATAATAAGCAGACCCTCTCTTTGTTACTAATTTCAGAAATGAGTGGAATCAACAATAATGGTGGGGATACTGGAATGTGGTAACTACAATGAAAGCGGTGTGGCCCCCCCCCCCCCCCCCCCCCCCCCCCCCCCCCCCCCCCCCCCCCCCCCCCCCCCCCCCCCCCCCCCCCCCCCCCCCCCCCCCCCCCCCCCCCCCCCCCCCCCCCCCCCCCCCCCCCCCCCCCCCCCCCCCCCCCCCCCCCCCCCCCCCCCCCCCCCCCCCCCCCCCCCCCCCCCCCCCCCCCCCCCCCCCCCCCCCCCCCCCCCCCCCCCCCCCCCCCCCCCCCCCCCCCCCCCCCCCCCCCCCCCCCCCCCCCCCCCCCCCCCCCCCCCCCCCCCCCCCCCCCCCCCCCCCCCCCCCCCCCCCCCCCCCCCCCCCCCCCCCCCCCCCCCCCCCCCCCCCCCCCCCCCCCCCCCCCCCCCCCCCCCCCCCCCCCCCCCCCCCCCCCCCCCCCCCCCCCCCCCCCCCCCCCCCCCCCCCCCCCCCCCCCCCCCCCCCCCCCCCCCCCCCCCCCCCCCCCCCCCCCCCCCCCCCCCCCCCCCCCCCCCCCCCCCCCCCCCCCCCCCCCCCCCCCCCCCCCCCCCCCCCCCCCCCCCCCCCCCCCCCCCCCCCCCCCCCCCCCCCCCCCCCCCCCCCCCCCCCCCCCCCCCCCCCCCCCCCCCCCCCCCCCCCCCCCCCCCCCCCCCCCCCCCCCCCCCCCCCCCCCCCCCCCCAAGTAATTATGGAGAGGTTCTCTCTACTTCTGGGCCCTGCTTACCCGTCACATGGACCGGTGGTGGTACAAACTATATTTGACCAATGTGCCGATGTGTATTTGGAGAAACATTTTGACTAGTAGATAATTCTTGGCCACTCCAACGTTGCCAAGCAACCATCTAAAAAAAAGTTGCCAAGCAACAAATTTTCTTGGGAAAGGAGGTTTTCTCCTAATTACATACTGTAATATAAATCCAACAAACACTCAAATTCCTTGTTTTCAAAAACAAAATCCAAGGAAGAAAGTGGTGCACCCACGCATGCGTAGCGTGCCCATCTGCTGGGAGTGGGACCCACCAATCCGCTGTGTAGCGTATCCATTTGCTGGGAGTGGGACTAAGAGCATCTACATCCACATATGGCAAATCCGGCCCCTCAAACAAGTTGGAGACATATCAATAAGCAAGTTGTGCGTTGCATCTTTCATAGAACTGTACTTCTGTACAAAGTTTCTGGCAGACCATCCTTCCCTATAAACCAACGGGTATTTCTCTTTTTAATGGAATCACTCTCGCTATTAAAGACCTTCAAAAGAAATTTCCCTGGATATCATTATTCTAGACTGTTGGAATATTTGGAACCAAAGAAATTGCAAGATTTTCAGAATGGGAATCCCGACACTCAATTCTTGGATATTTCTTTCAAAGGAGGATCTTACTCTTCTTCAACATAGAGTCAAGAGCAAGAATTTGGACTACCTTCAAAGTTTGATTAGCTCAAATATCAATATTTGACACATGATGTTTCCATCTTGGTATAGGATGCTTCATTTTCCGTCATTTCTTCTTGTATTATATGTACATATTTGTTTATATATGAAGAAATGTTGTAGAACTATTGTTTCACTTCCGGGCTTCAGGAAAAAAAAACTCTTACCTCACTCCATTGACCTTACTTGCTAGTTATGTTTTCGCGATTTACTCTTTCATAGATTTGTTTTAGGCAACCACTAGGTAAGCTTCAAATCTGCCAAGAACTAATATTGGTAAGACCTCTAGGTTGTGCTAAAATATTTAGTAGGTCTACTCACAAATTCTCTAGACTCCAAGCGATCCTTCAGGCTGTCTTCCCCTTTAATACTCTATCAACATTTCTCTTAGGTTAGCCTGCCCTGCAAAGCTCCAGGAGACCTTTCTGTTCCCAACAAAAACAACACAAGTACTAGCTGGGTAGTACTGCTAGGAAGATGCTCTCTGGAGGGGAGAACAAACAGTAACGTACATAGTACTCCCGCTGTCCGGAAATACTTGTCATCAAAATGAATAAAAACGGATGTATCTAGATGTATTTTAGTTCTAGATACATCCCTTTTTGTCCATTTTGATGACAAGTATTTTCGGACGGAGGGAGTACAAGTAATTATGAAGAAGTTCTCTCTACTTCTGGGCCCTGCTTACCCGTCACATGGACCGGTGGTGGTACAAACTATATATTTGACCAATGTGCCGATGTGTATTTTGGAGGAACATTTTGACTAGTAGATAATTCTTGGCCACTCCAACGTTGCCAAACAACCATCTAAAAAAAAGTTGCCAAGCAACAAATTTTGTTCGGAAAGGAGGTTTTCTCCTAATTACATACTGTAATATAAATCTTTTTTTTGCGGGTAAACTGTAATATAAATAAATAAAACGGTAGGGTTCTCAATATATCTCCGGGGACAGACGACAGCGTTTGATTCTTGTCCAGTTGTCCCACGCAAAACAAGCAGCGATGGTTGGAAGAAACAGAATGCTCTTTACTTTTTCTCACACTGTTTACCAAGCCATGCTCTTCGCTGCTCAAAATAACCACAACTCTTTTAGAATCGATACAGGCAACACCAAACCATGTGATGCCCAACACTGATGACGAGCCACCGATGCTCGATCTACTAGAGGAAGGAAAGCGACGGTGAACCTCCGCTTGTGTGTTGTGTGGCTCTCCACGGGTTGCCATCAGCCTGCAGGCGCTTCTCTTCTTGTGTCCTACACACCTACTATCCTCCACTCTCCACGGCTTGTGTGCACTAGTAGAAAAAGGGTCATTTGTCCCGGTTCATAAGGGCCTTTAGTCCCGGTTCTCGAACTGGGACTAAATGGTCGGTACTAAAGCCCCCCCCCCCCTTTAGTCCCGGTTCTTATGCATCCTCCTCTACACCTTTAATTTAGACCTGCCACCGTCCACCACTCCACCTCATCACCATTGGCATTAGGCCAGGCCTTCCTCTAGGGCCGTACGTGGTGACGTTTGTTATCTGTAGCTAGTCCCTTGACCACATCATCCTTGTCAACGACACCACCACCCCGCCAATCATCTCTCCCTTCCTCCTAACTCTTTTTTTTTTGACACCCTCCCTTCCTCACTTCTCATTCGTTGCCCGACACGCCCCCCTCTCCTTCTCCGCACTCGGTTTCCTCCAACGTTTGAGCGCACGCCATTCGTAATGTGTGGCATGCGTCCGAAACGCTCGGGCTCCAGATTTTCTGCAGTGGTAATGTGTTCAAAGGAGGTCATTCTTGCGAGCAAAAAGAAAAAGAAGATGGCATTGACTTGGAGTACATAGCAAAAAAACCTACTCCCTCCGATTCGTATTAATCGACGCTGCTTTAATACAACTTTATGGGAGTACCACTTTTGTAGCAAGCGTCCACATAAAACACCATAATTGAAAGACCTAACAAAACGATACCAGTTTTACGCTAATTTTATGCAAATTGCTACTACTTTCAGTTAGTTGCGGCCGTTTTAAATCTGATTACGACATTGCAGACCCACCTGTACGTGGCCATATGGGGAGACGGCAACGACCAAACAACCATTAGGTCGCCGGCTCGGTCAGGCCGGGTCGCTCCCTATTAGACTTAGAGCATCTACAGCTGGGCGTCTCAAACCTCCCTCAAACGTCCGGGCGATCGGCCCGGTCACTGAATGGTCAAAAAAAGCTGACTCACCCGGGAGCCTCAAACACCCCGGCGGTCGGCCCGTTCACTGACTGGTAAAAAAAACCTAACTCACCCGGGGGCCTCAGACCCGTGCTGACCGGCACCCCTCATATCCAGCCCAAATGTAGGGCGGATATGAGA
The DNA here is from genome assembly GCA_036873465.1 of Thinopyrum obtusiflorum. Lineage (NCBI taxonomy): Eukaryota > Viridiplantae > Streptophyta > Magnoliopsida > Poales > Poaceae > Thinopyrum > Thinopyrum obtusiflorum. The sequence continues at coordinate 86,749 of JAAAWM010011950.1, read as the reverse complement.
CGACCCGAGCGCGTCTGCCACGTCGTGCTAACACCCGAATCCCACACGTAAAGGTCTGGAAACACAACGGTTCAACGGGCATCTCCGCCGGTGGGGATGTGAACGCGGCGTGGCGTTGCTCTGGCTCATCGCCCGAGGGCCGGGGCCTGGCTATTCAAGCCGTACGGTGTCCCCTAGCTATAGCCACATCCGCTCCCTCCCTCTCAACGCCACCAACCCGACCCCATCCATCCACTTCTCGCCGTCGTCCACATTCGCTTCCGCTCTCCCTCTCGCTGTCTCTCTCCGCCATGGCCCGGCAGAAGAAGACGACATATGCTATGCTTACATCCGAGCGGTGCCTCCAGCTGCTCGACGAGAGCCAGCCCCGGCCACATGGATGACATGGGTCTACCGATTGTGATGTCTAGGCGGGTCTAGCTCTGGGAGGCGAAACATGTTTGGACATAGGAAAAAAAAGCAAGCGGGAAACTATCACGTGCCACGCCATGTATATCTAACGGTTTGGGCTCATCTTCCAAATTGCTCTCAACATAAAAAAATGGGTAAATACTAGAGAAACATTAGCTAAATGGGGGTTATTCGGGTGACACATTGTTAAATGAGGTAATTAGCACCAACAATATGAAACTCTCAAAGTGTATTTTCAAACCTGATCAAATTGTTTAGGCCGGAGATGAAAGAAAACGTAATGAATGCATAACTACACACCTTTTGAGCTTATTTGTCATGGATCCTCCAACATGCATGATTTATTTCATCGCTCGCTAGCCTAAACCATGAACTAACATGAAGTATGCTTGTGCCTCTAGAAATCCCTTGAGCCGAGGTCTCTGAATGATATAAATGTATTGCATAGATCACATCTTTTTGCTCAGCTAGCTAGTGGAAAAGCTCTAACTTGCAACCACACCGTCAATGATTATACCATGGGGTATTATCTTGCCTACGATATCTATCGTTCGTGGTCAACATTTGTGAAGACCATCAGTAACCCAAAAGGTAAGAAACAATCTTTTTTTTTTTTGCCCAAGCACAGGAAGCATGCTGAAAGTATATTGAGAGGGCCCCTAAAAAAAGTATAGTGAGAGGGCATTTGGTGTGATGAAAACTCGGTTTGCCATTGTTCGAGGCCCTGCTTGCTTCTGGGATAGAGTTTTACTATGAAAATATTGGTAGTCGTGTCAAGCCCGTCAGGAATCCAGATTAGATGAATGCATTTCTTGAGACCTGCTGGAGAGATTCAGGACAATGCCACACACCCAGCTCCGTGATGATCTCATTGAGCACCAGTGGCAAATGTATGGGAGATAGACTCCCATTTGATTCATTTGATCTTATTTGTATTCATGTGTGATTTGAACAATTCTTTTAATTCTGGAGCGTTTGTTATTGTTTCAATTATTCAGATTTGAGCAGTTGTTGTATTTGAGATGATTATTGTATTGTCTGATGTTAAAAGGTTCCTCATTTATATTGCTGTTGTATTGAGATTTTATTGTTTGGAGATACAAACTTGGGCAGCCCGGTAGTGGAGATAGCCCGGTCACATGGATGACATGGGTCTCCCGATTGTGATCGCTCTGTGGCCGGTGGCTAGTATAGCGAACGTATAACTTTTTTGACATGTTTGCTGCAAGTAAAAGAAGTAAGCATCATCACATTGTGTTTACTCCTTTGACCACGCTGGAGTTTGAGAAGAGAGAGAGACTTAGAGAGCACCCGCGCGCGTGACAAACTCAGCACCCCCTCTTCCAAAATATGGGGCAGGGGCACCACCACCGCCGCAGCACCGCCACCCACCCTTAGTGACGCCGGCGACAAGAAGCAGCGAGTCGATCGACGCCGGCGCCTTGCTCTCTCTCTCTTTCAAGTTCCAGACCATGGGGCAGGGGCACCACCACCGCACCGCCGCCCACCCTTAGCGGCGCCGGCGACAAGCAAGCGGCAAGTCCACCGACGCCGGCGCCTTGCTCCTCCTCCTCCTCCTCGGAGCACCAAGCGGGCGCCGGCGCCGGCGTCTTTTCCGTGCTCCATCTCTGCTCGCGTGGCCGAGACGCCGGCATTTCCCCCCTGCACGCTCTCCTCTGCTCGCGTGGGGTGCCAACACGACGCCGGCGTCTTCCCCCTGCGCCCTGTCCTCTGCTCCGAGTGCGGCACCAACACGACGCCGGCGTCTTCTTCCTCCTCCGCCTCGCCCCGCCCCGCCCCGCCCCGCCTAGGAAGAGGAAGAGGAAGGAAGGAGTCGCGCGCGTCTCTCCATCCTGTCATCATGTCGTCGCCGCCTCTCTCCCTCATCGCCGCCGGATGCCTCTTGGTCCTCCTGGCCGCATCGGCCATCCCGGCATGCGTCTGCGTCAACGACGACTACAGCATGCAGACCATCGCGACGTCCCTCGGCGCGGACCGTGCTCTGGGGTGGGGCAACGACTTATCCCCGTGCACCGACGGCTGGACCGGAGTTGTGTGCAATGAGCGTGGGAGGGTGACGGCGATCCGCGCGCGCAACGCCAGCCTGAACGGCACCCTGCCGGGGGAGATTGCGTTGCCGTGGCTGAAGGAGCTGGACCTGCGGGACAACGCCATCACCGGCCAGCTCCCCAGCACCGTCTTCCTCCGGCTGGAGAGGCTGCGGCTGGACAACAACAACTTCACGTCCGTGGCCGTTGGGTTCTTGGCCGCCGCCAAATTGCTGCAGGTAATTCACTTCAGTTCTTGGCCGCTACTTTGTACCGTCTGATCTACTTTGTGAGTTTGTTAGTTCGATATACGTAATTCAGTTCAGTTGATTCTCAGTTGCTTAATATGCCAACTCTGTGCTTTACTTGAATGAATTGCTAGCTCACTTCAGTTCAGTCAAGGATTAGGCATAGCGCTCGAAAACGTTTCAGGCAAAGTTTATATATAGGGAGTTCCCTGTGTAAAAACACTAGGACTAAATTTTGCTTCAGATGTATGCTTTTTCTGAAAGATAGCAGATTTGGGTGGATGAACACATGGTTAAGGAATCTTATGAGGTAGGAGTAGTGTTTTCTTTCTTTGTTTCTTTACATTGGGAGAGGTAAAGGGAGCAGAGGGAAAGACAACAGCTGGAACAGCATACTTGTAGATCATTGAGGAGTGTAACCCAGTGTCACAATTCTGAACTCTGCAATCTTTCAGTTGTACAAGAAGGCAGAAGAGGGACTCGATTAATCTTCCTTCTTGTGATTAAAAAATAATAATCTTGGGGCGATGATAGAAGGGGTTAATGTTAATAAAAAGGCTACTGGACTTTGTTAAGCAACTATGCTTTCTTGATTTATCCAAGTACGTACATGGGAGGGCGTTAAAACAAACAATTGGTGTGAAACGGTTGTGTGTGATAGAATACAGTATGGCCAAGTTTTATAAGTGTATGGCTGTGAGAAAATGTTTGTATCGTCTAATTCTCTAATTAATGTGTGCTACTGTCAGAATTTCTGGTCCAACTAATGCCCCTCTACTCATTTTCCTTTTATTCACTTTGTTCAACCGAGTAGAATTGCTTAGTTGGCTGTTGGCTTTATTAGTTGAAAATTTGCAAGTGGTTGCTTAATGAGTCTTCTTCACTTATTTAAAGGGACGCCAAAACAGAGTAGTCTGTGCCTTCTGGTCATTGCTGTTTCTAGATGTTTTACATCTTCAATTTACGAAGTTAATCTTGATAAGTAACTAGGTTGCATGGTCTCAACGTTTTCTTGCATGATCTGATTCTCAATTGACTTATCATCCTACCTTTTGTAAATAATGGGTTTTTTAAACTTGAAAGAGCACACACTTCAGTTATTTCACTTCCCATTGATAAACACCACACAGTAAGCCTGTGTCGATCTAACAAAAAAATCCGTTGGGAAATTTACATGATATTTTCTACAAAGATGCACTCGCATAGTAGTTGTGTTATGCCGTGCGAAAGAAGACACTGACAAAATTTGTAGAAGCAGTTATCTTTCTATTCCAATTTATGTGATACATCTTATGTATGAACCAAGTTTAAATTTCAATTCTTTCATATATTTTTCATCATTCTTCAATATTTGTCTATGCTTGATTTTCGCCTTCACTACCACTTTGAACATCACTTACTAGTCTAAACTGAAAGGAAAACCATGATGCAGGTTTTCACCATCAGCAACAACTCGCAGCTTGAGGGTTGGGATCTCCCAAATAATCCTCACACGATTGGCAACCTCCGAGACTACATCGCCAACAACGCTAGCATCACCGGGACGCTCTCGAGATTCCTCGGCTCCAGCACGTTCGCCGCCCTCGACAGTCTCTCTTTGGGGAACAATCGGCTCACCGGCGAGGTTCCGACGACGTTCTCAAGCCGGACCCTCACTCACTTGGATCTGAGTGATAACTTCCTCTCGGGGCCGTTGGACTTCATTGCGAAACTTCCGGAACTCGAAGAACTTCGACTCGACCGGAACAGCTTCACCGGGCCGTTACCCGACTTCAGCGGACTATGGAGCCTCCAGGTGGTTACTCTTGCGCATAACAATCTCACGGGTGTTGTGCCAGCGACCCTAGTCCGACTCGGAGGTCTCGCTTCTGTCACACTAAGGGACAATATATTCCAAGGGCCACTTCCAGTGTTCGCAGGATCGGTGCAGACTGATGTTGCTGAGGCGTCCCTCGATGGGAGTTTCTGTCGTCCACAGCCCGGGCCATGTGACAGCCGTGTCGAGTCCTTCATCACCATCGCCGGGGCACTTCACTACCCACAAATTCTTGCGATGAGCTGGAAGGGGAACCACCCCTGTGACGGGTGGCTCGGTGTCCACTGCGACAAGAGCGGCTCCATCACCGGTGTCAACCTTTGCCGCCTTGGGCTCAACGGCACTATCCACCCCGCTTTCGGTGACTTCAAGTCTCTCGTGGCGCTTCTTCTTGCAGGCAACAACATCACCGGCGTTGTACCGCGTTCTATTGCGGGATTGCCGTCTCTCAGGGTCTTGGACGTCTCCCACAACTCTTTGGAGGGCACCATGCCACGATTCCGAAGCACCACGACGATCTGGGCTGAAGGCAACCCGAACCTCACCGTCTCAAGCACCTCCCAGGCATGCATCTCGAGCTTCGTTGTGGCCGCCATGACGGTCATTGTTGTTCTGTTTGTTTGATTAGATGGTCTTTGTGATGCTTAAGTACTTGCTTAATTAGCTGCTGTCTGTGATGATTATCTTAGGATCGGTACTCAGTGCTATGTTATCATTTATGCTTGTGCTGCAATTGAACTGACAAGTAATGTCTCAGCCAGGGCCGTGAGAAGTTGAAAAAAATTGTTTAACAGTATTTTCACATCTATGTTTTTTTTTGAGGAATTTGGCAGTTTTGCTGCCGATATATTAAGTAGGAGAAAACAAATACAAATTCCTTGTTTTACAAGAGGTTGGGGTTAAGGTGTCCCACACCAAGCTAATACAGAACTAGTCAGGCTCAGGTTCTGGTGCTTTTTGAACATCGGCTATCCAGCGGAAGGAGAAAGTCGGTTGCAATATATCTTTCTTCATTGGATAAAAGAGCAGCTTCATTTAAGAACTTGCGCTCCAAGACTCGCCTGTTACACTCTTTCCATAGATTCCATGCAGTGTAGATTGCAGTGGATAAATGTTTCTTGGGCAAGTTGCAGGTGTGCTCATTTGACCACTCCATGATGGACTCAGTTTCTTGGGCATGAGTGGCCAAAGCAGGGGTGTCACTCCAGTTCGCAACCTGCTGCCAAACTGTTCTAGCATAGGAGCATTTCAGAATAAGGTGCAAAGGGGATTCATCTTCTTGATCACATAGGTTGCATGCATCATTACACGGAATGCCATGAATCTCCAGATTGTCATTTGTTTGGATTATTCCCCGAAGCCATAACCACATGAAGAAATGACACTTGGCAGGAACTGGGGCCTTCCAAAGCTTATCAAATCGTAAGTGGGAGAAGGAACAAAGAAACTGGCAGTGGTACGAGGATGCAGCCGTGTACACCTGGGAGGGGTTCCAGACCCAGCTAATGGTGTCCTCGGTATCTGGTTGCAATGATACCTGCTTCAGGCGTAGCCAGACTTGTGTGAGTTGCCGAAGCTCAGAAATCACTGACATCCTTTGCAGCCCAAACATCCAACCATGATATGTAAGTGTGTGTGCAACAGAAATGTTCTTGCACTTAGAGAGCTTGAAGATGTCAGGAGCAGAGTAGCGCAGAACCTGCCCATCAAGCCATTGATCACACCAGAAACTGGTGCGCTGACCATTGCCAACCGTGACATATGTGGAAGCCGAGAAGAGAGCCAGCCAAGTCATCTTTGTCGCAGGGGACGGAGGAGCAAGACCAAAGGCTTATCCTTATCAGTCCAGTCAAACCACTTCCAGCACAGTCGCAGGGCACGTCAAAATCTTCTGAGACCGAGTACGCCAAAGCCACCCCGAGATTTGGCACGACACACAGTTTTCCAATTCACAAGAGCCATGCCACCCGCAGCGTCAGGTTTGGAGCGCCACAGAAAATTCCTTCTCAGCTTATCTATTTGTTTGATGGCTTAGTTATCCAGCTTGAAAAGGGAGATGAGGTATACGGGGATGGCCGAGAGTACCGAGTTTATCAGCTGAAGGCGAGCATCACTAGATAGAAGCTTACCACACCAACCTTGCAGCCTAGGTACCAGTTTTAACAAGAGTTGGCTGGATGCCCGTTCTTGTGATGTTCCGGAAGTGGAGAGGCAAACCCAAGTATTTGCAAGCAAACTGACTGATGGGAACCGGGAAGTTCTGTGGCAGCTCTTGGAGGTTAATATCATCACAAGCAATATGAAGAACACTTTTCTGAACATTGGCCTTGAGCCCAGAGGCAGAACCGAAGAGCAGCAGGATTTGTTTGGTAGTTTGAATGTCTGCTGCCAAAGGAGACATGAACAGAGCCGCGTCATGGGCGTATAGGCTGACCCTGAGCTGAGATGGTGGCAGTCGTAGAGTGCTTAGAGCCCCAACAGAGCAGGCTTTGGCAAATAACATGTATGTTTTCCCTAGCAGTCTACAGGATAAAAAGGAAAGCCAGGTATCTTCAACAATCGTGCGAAGTTAGCGTTGACTGCAAAACCTACAAAATTAGCATTCAACACTTATGTAGATGGTGGGCAAAACCCCCTTAACACTTTATGTAGAAACTATGCAGATAGCTACAGAAAGCAATTTGCATGCAAAGTAAGAAAGCATCAATGGATTTGTTCTCTAACACAGTACCATTACCTAAGATCAGGAACATAACTGCAGATCTACCTCTGTTCTAATGTGACAACAGAAGCATCATGTCTCATGGGAGCAACCTATAAAGCAGTAAATAAGTTATGTTACAGTTAGATCGAATTATGTAGTAGCGTTTTTCACTGGTAAAAGGGAACATATTAGTAGTTTGGAAAATATCAAGATGGAGGAGGATTACACTCATCTGAAAGGACATGCAAGTATAATTCACAACTATAGGCTGGGATCTTAACTAAAAAGGCATGTGGGTACTCGCCGAACGAAACTGATAAACTGAACTAAAATATCATAGAAGGCATAGCCAGGGATGGGGTGATCTTACACTGAAACTTAGCACTAAAACATGTATCCATTTTGGCATCCAGCTACTTAGCACTATCTTGAAGCCATGTTCCGCATAATACATGGATGTGTATCTCCTCAGAATAATATCTGCGAAGCAAAGGTGCAAAGTTCAATGCAGTTATACTAAAATACACAAATTGATCTCATGCTGAAAAGAAAGAAATGAAACGCGCAAAAAAGAAACTGATGTAAATTAATGTTGCACCTAAAAAAAAAAGGAATTAATGGTACTGAACTTTTACTTGTCAATCAGCCTGTAGCATCTTCTAAAGAAATTTGGATTATCCTCGCCTCGAGCGTAATAAGCAAACCCTCTCTTTGTTACTAATTTCAGAAATGAGTGGAATCAACAATAATGGTGGGGATACTGGAATGTGGTAACTACAATGAAATTTGAGTTTCTTTCAGAAAAGAGTAACTACAATGAAATTTGAGTTTCTTTCGGAAGGGAGTGGCGCGGGAGATAGTTTCACCTTTCTAACATACTTTCAGTTAAGTTCGGAACTTACCTTCTGAACCCACCCAGAGCAAATAGCACTACAGAATATCCATGACATTAAAGTATCCAAACCGCTAAGAGTATGATGTGACGCTGTGGAGTCCATCTATTATTTGCACTACCAGAAATGCGTTAATTGGTCACATACGCTAATTGTATCACATGCTTTCAGGCACCCTCTCTGAACAGCAATGACAACAATCCAGGAAAAAGAGCACATCACCATTATGCAAACTGAATTTTTTTCCTTACCAGAAACTGTCTGTGCCTAGACTGCATCGCCCATCATCAATGCGGCAAGGGTTTGATGGGGATATGGGCAATCTTGGGTGCATTGGTTAACTTGATTAAGATCCTGCTTGACCAAGTGTGCCTTCTTGAGCTGTGAAACGAGCACAATATGAACTTATCTACTGCTGATTTTTTAACTGAATTTCACACACCAAACATTGAGCAACTTGTGTCAACAGCACTGACTACATGACCACCTGACCACCACATAAAAATCAGTAATTACATCACTTACCAGGCATTTCATCAGGACCAGCGCAGCAAGACTGCAGCTTGCTGGAAAGGTGGTGGAGCACCGGAGGCAGATCCGCAGATGCGTGTCTTATCCCCACCCCATCAGAGGCAACAGGAAGGACATGCGGCGACACGCGGAGTGGACCTACGGTGGCGCTGCTCGGTGCCGGTGGAGGAGCAGCGGCCCGCGGCTCCTCCCGTCCCGTGGACCTGCAATGAGACGGAGAGGAAGATGAGCAGCGGCGAGGCAGGAAGAGGAGCTCGCTCGCCGTGTCGCCGCCGCTGACCCCCCCCCCCCCCCCCCCCCCCCCCCCCCCCCCCCTGATAACTCGCTGACCGTTTATTTGGCCGAGAGGAAAACTACTATGGGCCGCTCCTGATTTCTGTGGCTGCTACGGGCTGACAGACCATGTGGGCCGAATGAGGCCCAATTTGGAGAGGAAGTGATCCAGGCTCTGGGCCCAATTTAGAGTGGGAAGAGAGGCCCTAGAAAGCAGAATTAGTGTTTCTAGAAAAGAAAAGGAACCGCAGCATCAACATTGAAATCATACGTCACTCCTCGGATTTTGCTTTTTGTAAATTTAGCCATGAATTTAGGAGCTCGAACTTCGAAACTCACAACTTAGCGAAGTATGCTTTATCTCTCGGGGGTGGCCGCCATGTGTGGTTGTGACCCCCTGGAGACCTTCCCTCCGTCACTGTAAACATTGTGATGAATTAATAAAAGCTTCATGAGGTTGTCTAAAAAAAGAATAATTAGATTACATTCAGTCCAAGCTTGCTCATCTATACTACTTATAAAAGAGCAAACATTATCTTCTCTAAGTGCACCCCACAAAACGTACACGGATACATTACCACCGCATGATTAGTCCCACTAAACTCAATCTAACGGCTAGCCTTAATCTAATCTGTTCTCTGTGTGCACTTAGCAATTTACATTGACTGACCGTACTCCACCGTGGAGGAAAATATGAAAGTCCACGCCTGGTCAATTAGGAAACTATAATCACAGACACATCCTATTAAGAAACTAATCACGGGCGCATCTAATTATTAGGAAACTAATCAGGAACGCATCCTATTATTAGGAAACTAATCACGGGCGCATCCTATTATTAGGAAAATAATCACGCGCGCATCCTATTATTAGGAAAATAATCATGAGCGCATCCTATTAGGAAATTAATCACGGACGCATCTAATTATTAGGAAACTAATCACGGACGCATCCTATTAGATAACTAATCACGAACGCATCTAATTATTAGGAAACTAATCGCGAGCGCATCCTATCGTCTCCTATCAGGGAATCGCGATCGCGAGTCGCCTGCCATCACTAGCCCACCACCCACGCGAGCCACAGTGGGAGACGCGAGGAGGAGCTGCGGCTTCCTCCGAACACACACACACACACACGTGCCCTCGCCGCCTTCGTCTTCTGCCTGGAGGCCATGTCACTCTTCTACTGACTGCAACGACTTCGTCCACGTCCTGGGCATGCTCTCCGGGAACCACCGGCATCCGCGTCGACTTCAGCTCCGTCCACAACACCCACGCTGACAACCACCCACCGCCGACGCCCTTCAAGTGGGGGCAACGCTGAGTATCCTGGACCAGTATAAGTGGGCCAAAAAAATCGAGTGGGGGCATTCGCCCCCACAGCCATGCATGTAGATTCGCCTGGTCGCCAACCATCGTCGTCCCCAGGGCGGCGCAGGTCTCGGCCACTGCGCAGCAGGTGAAGCTAATCACGGCCCCATCTCACTCGCCCGAAGCCACCGCCGACTCCCTCAGCTCTGACGCGTGCTGCTCCGTTGGACACGCTTGTCCAGTACTCACGCATGGACGACATCGTCCAAAGCCATCCTACCTTCGTCGGACGCTGGAACTCCCCACGCCCCGGTGCGTGGAGGCCGCCGCCTCAAAGCTGGACGACTGACTCACCTGCGTCGACAACGCCGCGGCCGCTCGCAGGCCTGAATGACGGAGACGCTCGCCTTCACGTGAACGCGCCGCACGCACGCACTAATCAGGTAAGTACCGAGTGTTGTTTTTTTACTGTCATCGCTACCTCGCCGGTGGTGACACATCTAGAAGTACGGGAACTAGAGATGAGGCAATGAGAAACAGAGGAGCGCTGGAGCACACACAGTTGGGTTTCAGGCAACCAATGCCTTCTTTCTTTCTTTATTTTTTCACTGATTTTCGCGTACCTGCAACAGACATCCCTGTTTTTTTAAGTACTGACTACCGGTTATTACATGGCCAACTCACGACTACACAGTGAACTCACAGACAAATTCGCTGAACCAAGACCTTACTTGCAGTCATGAAATTACGTTTCACTGAAAAAAACCCAGAAGTTTGCATAAGTTTTAGTGAAAAATAAACTAAAGTTCGCATAAGTTTTACTAAAAAAAACCCTGAAGTTTGCATAAGTGTATTTGTTTGTCCAGCAGATACATGGCAATTGTAATTTTACATGAGCATTTTCATACCGTCCTTATCTACAGTTGAGTTAACATGTTTTCCTGATAGAAAACTTGGACCACATACAAGAGAAGCAAAAAATGCATGTTGATTATGACGATGACGAATGTAGGATATTTTGTGGTCATGGTAAATTCTCATATCATTTATTTTATTTCATTATTGCACTCTACATTACATACTACGCACGACCACTTTGGTAGAGGTGACGAGTTCGCATCATACAGAGAGACCAACCATGTTTCTCCGAATATCTTGAATCATGATCCTTATGACTTCATCTCTACTACTTATAAGAAGTACATTTTTTCATTTGACTATTTCCCGACTTGAGAGGTAAGGTATGTTTTATCCACTAGAGTTGCTAAAATTGGAAGCATATCTGCAGTTTTTTTCTTTCTAAACCGGCATTGGTTGGCCTTTTTTTGCCACTGTTATTCTTACAAATGGTAGCCTACGCATGTTGAAGACCATTTCCAAATTATTTATCTTTGTATCATTATTACTACAAACTGAGAGGATATTTGTTATATTGTCAAAATTTTAGAATGTTGAGCCCTTAAAGAAATGTGTAGTACTCAAGTAACTGTTCCAAGTTGTCATATTAATGCTTTTGTCCAGTGAATAACAAGTATAATTATGCAATTTATCACTGCAATTTTTATTTGGTTTACATGTTCTATTTTCATAATAAAGTAAGTCAATTTTCTTGCTTCCAGACATTACGACACTTGTGGTGCAATAGTAGAATCGGATGGTCCAACTAGCATTTTTTTGTCTTGTTTCACAGCTGATTCTATGCAGTCAAGACATCTCTACACTTCTCTATCTGACAATGGCTTCCTCTTTTCAACAAACCATAGAGGTCTCTTCCCACTATTGTGGTTGACACTCAATTGTAATAATAATTCTTGACTAGAGTTTGTTGGCACTGAAACGGTTCCTTAGCTTGTCCTAAGTGACATATTCATGTGTGATTATACTTGCATAAATGTGTGCATATGGAGAATCATGATGAATCTTCGAAATAATTTTGAGTTTTATACATTGGGAAAAGTGGGTGGTCTTTTAATACAGGAGACATGTTGATTAAGGAGAAACGATATTGATTAAAGAGAAACGATATTTCTAATTATTTGTACGAGTTGGGAATAAGAGATTGTGTACTTTATAGGGAAATTTCAAATTTATGAATAAATTGTCTTGTATTAAGTTTAGTATAATGTGTTAATCCAAATAGACGCGTGTTGCACGTGCACACTTATTAGTCCAAATAGACGTGCGTTGCACGTGCACACTTACTAGTGAATAATGGAATTTCAACTTTGAAGCTCATAATCTCATCAAGCATGCGTCTTTGCTAGGTATAGGTCGGGCTCTACCTTATAGCCCAATTATTTTACTTGTAAACATTACTATTACCTAATAAAGTTTGGTGTCACGATTCCTGAAAAATGAAAAACAGAATTCGATTACAATCAGGACTAGAACATGAGAACCAATCTGCGATTGGATGGTTACTAGAGCAATGGTACCCCAATCCCACAAGGGATCAGACCACATTTTTTCACGCTTTGGTGTCTCCTAAAGGCAGAATATTCGTTTAGTGGGAGGCGACATTCCTGTTGATAGCGATGCACATGTGTGAAGTGTCAGCTTAGTCTTTTGAATGTGTTCATAGGGGTAGAGTGTACGTGGATTTTATAGGGATGAGTGTATATACATGTTTTGTGACGTCTGCGTCTATAAGAGACATCGGAGGGAACTAGACAACTACGTGGCCGGATGCTACATGGTTTAAAAAGTGTTCATGAAATTTAAAATGCATTCATTGAATTTTAAAAAGTGTAAACACTTCTAGCGAAGCGCAGCGATGGCGACCGGTGAGCGAATATAAGTGTGGTGTGGGGGGGGGGGGCCCCCCCCCCCCCCCCCCCCCTGGTGTCGACGGGATGGTGGCAGAGGCTACGGGTCCACACTAAAGTCAACGCCGACATGGATGAGGGCAAGCGGGGGAGCAAGGCTGTCGGGGGAGGGGGAGGCAATTTTTTGCTGAGAAGTTGCTTATAACTTCTAAATTTGAGGCACATCCGAAGCGACTCCTAAATTATTGAGGAGAAAAACCGGTTGACGGTTCGGTTAGGTGCGGCTTAACTCCTTAAAAAGATCTTTTGAAAAGTTAAGCCTCTTCAAGCTTCGGGAGGTTAGAGATAAGGACCAGCGGCTCGCTAGAGATCGCCACATATGGTGAATTTCCCTCTCTAAAATTGCTTCCATTCCTCTTCGTTAAACAAGGCCAAAAAAATAAACATTTTTAGTGGTGACCAAAAAAATAACCGAGGTGGCCATACTCATAAAGAGGGTCGAGGCTTCTGATTGTTCATTTGATCATTTCCAAAGGTGGCCAAATGCGTCGATCCTGACGTGCTGGCCCCATAGCATGTGCCCAACCCATGGTGGGGCTGACCGGACACATTTATAACCGGGTTGTGCCTGGACCGCGAGGATGGGCATTTGTGCCAGCACTACACACCCTGCTTTTTTCTAGATTTTTTTCAAGCATTAGCCCCCCTCCCCCCCCCCCCCCCCCCAAAGCTGCCTAAATCAGGTAGGTTGGAGAGCTAAACGTGCCAGTGGGCCGACCTGTTTCTTTGTTGTGTCATGTCTGAGCTAGGAGCGCAGCACAAGTGTCGGCCCGACACATCCCGTGTATTAAGAGTGTCTGGGTGGGCGATGCCGAGTGACAACTATTTGTCGCTGGTACTGATTTTTAATAGGAATCGCCACTGGGCGACACAGTAATGGGCTGGCCCGTTTAGCTGCATTGATCGCTGGCTTCCCTCGCGCCGGTCTGATAGGTGTGTTTGTCGGTTCAATCTAATTTTCTTTTTTTTCCTTTTCCGTTGTTTTTCATTCGGGTTTCCTTGTTTTTTTGCTAGTTTTCTTTGATTTTTTTTCTTCATCATGTTTCGGTTTTTCCTTTGTTTTTGCAACTGTTTTCTTTGTTTTTTGGTTTTTCGCTGGTTTCTGCTGTTTTCTCTTTTTTCTTTGTTATTTTTTCAGTTTCCTTTGTTTTTTACGGTATTCTTCAGTTTTTTTCTTCTTCTTTTGCACTTATGATTTTCTTTGTTTATTTCTTGCTTCTTTTTGTTTCTTCGCTTTCCTTTTTGTTTTTTCTCGGTTTTCTTTGTTTTTTGAAACATCTCTACTTTGTTTTTCTTTTTCCAACACATGCCTACTTTTGTACATTTTTTTGTAGACATGTAAAAAAAATATAGACATTTAACTTTTTTCAAATACATATTTAACATTTTTTGCAAAACAATATGTTAGAAATATATTAACATTTTTCAAATACATGTTTAAATATTTTTCAACTGATAAAAATATTTTTGTGTACACATGACTAACATTTTCGTAGACATGATGAACATTTTTGCACATGATTAACATTTTTTTCGCATACATGATAAACATTTCTATTTTTTCATTAATGTTATAAATTTTTTGTATACATTAGAAACATTTTCTGTACACATTTAATATTTTTCAAATGCAAGATTAAACTTTTTTTAATTTGATGTAAAGGGTTTTCTTAATATACATATTTTTAATTAGAATATTCCGAACATAAACATAATTTAAAAACGAAAGTGGTAGTTTGAAGGGAAAGCGAAAAAAAATGAACACGTTTTTTTTTAGACAAAAAAAATGAACACGTACGATGTCATCTTGACGTTAGCGTGACGCTGCAAGTGGTTACTGGGCCGGCCCTTTTCGGTCTCGCTGCTGGCGAGCCGTGCGTCGGCGTCGCTGCGGGCGGCGCATAGCCGCGCCCGCCGTGCCGTTCTGATAATTTCAATGGGCCTTTTTGATCGCACGTCGGCTTCTCTCTCGAAAAAAAAAGCTCTCAAAAAAATTCCCAGCCGTCGGATACAGTGTGCCGGCGCGAGGCGAGTGGCCGACGTACGCGCCGTCGCCTCCTTCCAGATCCGCGGCGAGCCGCCAACGAGGTACCGCTCTTCCCGCCGCACGCGCCACACGCGCACCGCTCTTCCTTGCCTTCTCGTTTGATGTATGGTTTCTGTGTGTGTGCCGAATCTTGCCCTAGATTACTGCTGAAATTGTTAGTCGCGTCCTTCTTGATTGATCTAGTTTCCGATCTGAGTATAAAACTCTCTCCGACGGGTGTCTAATCTGAACATTGGACTGAAAGCTTAATTCTCTTGCACCTTGTTTCGCCAGAGTCTCAGTTGCTTCCTAGCCCATCTGTGTGTATGTACTCTGCGAGCTGTTGGACTGATTCCTTGCACATTGGACTGGTTCGTGACGTGTTTTTTATATGAAAAGTAAATATGACAGTACTTAAAATGCGACTACTGTTTTTGTTTAGTTGGTAGTCGTGCCTTGCATGTGAAGATGTCTCGTTGTGCTTCAGGTGGCATCAGCAAGGGCAATTTAGTTATTCATGGGAGTCATTAACCAGTGAATATCGTTTATCCTTGTTGAACTGTAACATCAACTTTAGCTTTTAGTTTTTGGATTTCCATAATGTCTATGCACCAGAGTTTCTAGCACCTGGTTCAACTTCTATTTGAGAAACTTGTGCGGCCCTTTTTTTCGCATTTAGCATTGTTACATTTTAGGATATTTACAGAGTAAAAACATCGTTTTCTATTTGCAGCATATGTTTATGTTTCAGTGATCCGCGACCCATTTTAGATAGGACTCATTTTATCTCAGGGTCTTCCCTGGATTTATTTCTGTGGCCCTTGTAGTAATCTTGTCCCCCCCCCCCCCCCCCCCCCCCCCCCCCCCCCCCCCCCCCCCCCCCCCCCCCCCCCCCCCCCCCCCCCCCCCCCCCCCCCCCCCCCCCCCCCCCCCCCCCCCCCCCCCCCCCCCCCCCCCCCCCCCCCCCCCCCCCCCCCCCCCCCCCCCCCCCCCCCCCCCCCCCCCCCCCCCCCCCCCCCCCCCCCCCCCCCCCCCCCCCCCCCCCCCCCCCCCCCCCCCCCCCCCCCCCCCCCCCCCCCCCCCCCCCCCCCCCCCCCCCCCCCCCCCCCCCCCCCCCCCCCCCCCCCCCCCCCCCCCCCCCCCCCCCCCCCCCCCCCCCCCCCCCCCCCCCCCCCCCCCCCCCCCCCCCCCCCCCCCCCCCCCCCCCCCCCCCCCCCCCCCCCCCCCCCCCCCCCCCCCCCCCCCCCCCCCCCCCCCCCCCCCCCCCCCCCCCCCCCCCCCCCCCCCCCCCCCCCCCCCCCCCCCCCCCCCCCCCCCCCCCCCCCCCCCCCCCCCCCCCCCCCCCCCCCCCCCCCCCCCCCCCCCCCCCCCCCCCCCCCCCCCCCCCCCCCCCCCCCCCCCCCCCCCCCCCCCCCCCCCCCCCCCCCCCCCCCCCCCCCCCCCCCCCCCCCCCCCCCCCCCCCCCCCCCCCCCCCCCCCCCCCCCCCCCCCCCCCCCCCCCCCCCCCCCCCCCCCCCCCCCCCCCCCCCCCCCCCCCCCCCCCCCCCCCCCCCCCCCCCCCCCCCCCCCCCCCCCCCCCCCCCCCCCCCCCCCCCCCCCCCCCCCCCCCCCCCCCCCCCCCCCCCCCCCCCCCCCCCCCCCCCCCCCCCCCCCCCCCCCCCCCCCCCCCCCCCCCCCCCCCCCCCCCCCCCCCCCCCCCCCCCCCCCCCCCCCCCCCCCCCCCCCCCCCCCCCCCCCCCCCCCCCCCCCCCCCCCCCCCCCCCCCCCCCCCCCCCCCCCCCCCCCCCCCCCCCCCCCCCCCCCCCCCCCCCCCCCCCCCCCCCCCCCCCCCCCCCCCCCCCCCCCCCCCCCCCCCCCCCCCCCCCCCCCCCCCCCCCCCCCCCCCCCCCCCCCCCCCCCCCCCCCCCCCCCCCCCCCCCCCCCCCCCCCCCCCCCCCCCCCCCCCCCCCCCCCCCCCCCCCCCCCCCCCCTGCTAGTTATTAATTTTATTTTCTTTGCCTTGGAGATTGTCCCTAATCCATATTTACTTTGATAGGAGGAAACATGGCGATACACAGAAATATTATTCAACATTACTTGCTTGCATATGAATGCTAAATGGACTTTATTTTTTGTTCGTTGTTGTTTTACAGAAGGTCTTCTTGGACACAACTAGACTGCTTGCAGAAAAAACAAATAATGTACTTCAAGAGCTCTGGAATTACATTGAGGATGGAAAAATTATCCAGTCTGCTGTTCTACTACTGGCTGCTCAAGAGCAGATCCGTGGGGGCAGTTCTTCCAAGATAAATGGCAGTAGTAAGAAAAATGGGTTTGACATTATCAATAAATGTACAATGAGGCGTTCATTTGCCTTGAGATGGGAGAAAGGTTCACATGCAATGGCACCGGAGCTTCTAGAGGAAAGGAAGACACTTACTGATTGCGCATGGCTGCTTGTTGATGTAATTTCCCATGCCGGTGAAGATCTTTCTGCATACAATCAAACGCATTATGAGGTAAGCGTTTTTGGTATGTTGTGGCCGCAGTGCCTCAGATGCCTTTTACTTAATATTTGTATTTTTACTATTGTTAGTGCTGTTGTTTAAAAAAATACATGCCCTAGTCTTAGCAAGAAGATAATTCTCACCTCAACTGAAAATAAAAATGTTATACTCCCTCCGTCCCGGACGGAGGTAATACTTGCTCTGTCTTAGCAAGAAGATAGTTCTCACCACAACTGAAAATAATAATGTTATACTTGCTCCGCCTGCGTTTACTGGGCCGGGGAGGCAAAATGCTAGGACCAAAGCACAATGGAAATTCCTGGCGCTCCACATCCGATTAAAGCGCATGGACATTTTGCCCCTGTAATTAACGGCAGCGGTTAATGCAAGAGTTGCTCCTGGAAGGTTTCTTGGGTGTAATATGGAGGATGGAACTGTTATATATTGTTGAACCTTGCCTTTGATTTTACTCCAATTTTGTTTTATCCTTTTGCTGTAATGTTTTAAGAGTTGTCTTGCTTAAACAAATGAACTTTTCTTGCAGCAATTATCTATCTCAAAATTATCACTGAATTACTACTTTTTCGAGCCCTTATCCCAGATTTGTACTTATTGTGCTAATGTTATCATAAAGCTGCATATTTTACCAGCTGGATAACTATGAACAACATGTCATACACATGTGGCTCTGACCTCAGAGTGGTTGACCTGTTGGCCTATCATTACAGCTCATACTAAAAAAAGTGCAGTTTCCTGATAATATGTGTGAGAATGCGTAGTTTGTGAATATTTTTTCAAGAAGCATATTTCTTTTCTCTTGCTCGATGCTATATATCAATTTAACATGTTCTCTAATAATTTTATCACTAAATTCTGTTCTTGTTAATTGAAAGAATCTCAAACCCAAGATGCTACTTTGATTCAGAAAGTTTCCATCCACTTCATTGCTTGAATAGCTGATTCTTGCTCTAATGTTTAGCCTGCCATATAATGCAATGAGATACAAACACCTCTTATTTCTGAACACTTGGGAAAGGTGATGGCAGAGATAATGAACAAGAGCAAATAATGCAATGAGATACAGACACCTCTTATTTCTGAACACTTGGGAAAGGTGATGGCAGAGATAATGAAACAAGAGCAAATAATGCAATGAGATACAAACACCTCTTATTTCTGAACACTTGGCCCCCCCCCCCCCCCCCCCCCCCCCCCCCCCCCCCCCCCCCCCCCCCCCCCCCCCCCCCCCCCCCCCCCCCCCCCCCCCCCCCCCCCCCCCCCCCCCCCCCCCCCCCCCCCCCCCCCCCCCCCCCCCCCCCCCCCCCCCCCCCCCCCCCCCCCCCCCCCCCCCCCCCCCCCCCCCCCCCCCCCCCCCCCCCCCCCCCCCCCCCCCCCCCCCCCCCCCCCCCCCCCCCCCCCCCCCCCCCCCCCCCCCCCCCCCCCCCCCCCCCCCCCCCCCCCCCCCCCCCCCCCCCCCCCCCCCCCCCCCCCCCCCCCCCCCCCCCCCCCCCCCCCCCCCCCCCCCCCCCCCCCCCCCCCCCCCCCCCCCCCCCCCCCCCCCCCCCCCCCCCCCCCCCCCCCCCCCCCCCCCCCCCCCCCCCCCCCCCCCCCCCCCCCCCCCCCCCCCCCCCCCCCCCCCCCCCCCCCCCCCCCCCCCCCCCCCCCCCCCCCCCCCCCCCCCCCCCCCCCCCCCCCCCCCCCCCCCCCCCCCCCCCCCCCCCCCCCCCCCCCCCCCCCCCCCCCCCCCCCCCCCCCCCCCCCCCCCCCCCCCCCCCCCCCCCCCCCCCCCCCCCCCCCCCCCCCCCCCCCCCCCCCCCCCCCCCCCCCCCCCCCCCCCCCCCCCCCCCCCCCCCCCCCCCCCCCCCCCCCCCCCCCCCCCCCCCCCCCCCCCCCCCCCCCCCCCCCCCCCCCCCCCCCCCCCCCCCCCCCCCCCCCCCCCCCCCCCCCCCCCCCCCCCCCCCCCCCCCCCCCCCATATTATCTGACATGAGTATAGTGTGAAATGCCAATTTTGTTTGTTCTTGGCTTCACTTATGTCTATTTTCTGGTTTTGTCACTGCCTTGTATCGTTTTTAGCCGTAAAATTGCACGTATCATCATCAGGCGTTTGGTTAATGTTGTTGCATGGTGCATGAATACAGAACATGTGCTTGTGTCATTTCTCTTTGTTTATTTTCTGGACGCATGGAAGATAAATTGGCAAAAATGACAACTTCCATATTTTTATGGTTGCAGCTGTTTGGTATGATTCCCAGCTCCAAATATTCTAGGTGCTGGAGCTGGGGGTATATTAAGGGCGTTGACATGAACCTTCTTTATTCATGTTAGACTGGAAATTTATGCTTAATGTACTTTATTTAGCCTACAAACTCCAGGTCCTCCAAGAAACAGGGAGTTGGAGCTCATTACAGTAACTTGTCTGTGGACCAGGAGGACAGTTCAATGTAGTTCAAGAAACACTAGGTGTATGGTCTTTAAGTTTGTCTGAACTTCATTTGGATCATACAGCCTGAAGAAAGCCTGAAGAAATTGACACCTTTCTCTTTGGGGAACCAAAACAAAACTATTAAAGTGATTTGAACTAGTTGGAATTTGAATAACTGTGACGTGTAGTTAAATATACAGAAGTGTGATGCAGTTTTTTACCTGTACCTTTGAAGCGTCTAGATCATAACGTGTAGTTAAATACACAGAACTTGTGGGAGCTAACAGATTTTGCTTCAAGATAGACATGATACATTAATCTAGATGAATCCGAATATGTAGTTTATGTAGTTTATGAAACCTAGTGAATTGAATGCGATTACTCTTTTTGCACACTATTCTATTACCTTCCAACTCATATTAATTATCTCGCTGCTTACAATTGGTTATGTAATTGCTACATTGTATATATGGTAGATCTATGTTAGCGATATATTGCCTTATAGAACAGCTTGTATGTCATGTAGGTGCCCCATGTGGAGGTCTTTCAACATGTTTCACGTATCCTCAAGGAGTATGGATTTTGCCCTAATGGAGATCCCATGGACACTATAAACCTGTACTACTCTTTGTATTGCTCACGATAATTTTCTATGTGAATAAATGATTATTTTTCTGATTATTCTATTTGTCTTCCATTTCTTGAAGCCAGCCTTATGACTGCAGAAAGTCAAACGGAGAGTCATGCAAAGGTGGGGGCAGTGGGGCTCAAGTGATTCTTTTTGCATTAAACAAACCGAGTCTTAATCTCTCTCCTTTTTAAAATGGATAATAGGGCTTACAGATGCAAACATGGCAGTTATGGAACCGGCCAATCTGGATGCTGCAGAGAAAAAGGTAAAGATAATCAAATATGCGGTTGATCTAGTTTTGGATAGACTGATGGTGTTGGTAACGGGTAATGATATTGTGGCAGCAAAAAGAAAGAAAGCTATAAGAATATGTGCCCTTTCCTTGTTCTTTTTATTTTATGTTACATCAACTATTTTTAAGAATATGTAAAGTACTCCCTCCGTTCCTAAATGTAAGTCTTTGTAGAGATTTCACTATGAACCACATACGGATGTATATAGATGCATTTTAGAGTGTAGATTCACTCATTTTGCTCTGTATGTGGTCCATAGTGAAATCTCTACAAAGACTTATATTTAGGAACGGAGGGAGTAGTAAAAATTTCCCAAATTGACAAATCCCATGAACGCTTTCAGATACATAATAGAATCTTTGTTTTAAGGCGCGTTTTCTTGACTTCTGACTGTACTCATCTTGCCCTAATCTCGAGTCCAGGTCACAACTGTTGAAAATGATGGCCTCTCCCTTATGGCACGGCAACACACCAAACAAACACAGGTAACCCATATACCTTAATACTGATTTTGGTGCAGCAGTACCAAGCAGCTTTGCCTACACCTTGTGGCAGCACAAATGGATTACTAACTAGAGCACAACGTGATGGTTTTGGTGTTGCAAAGCTGGGCAGCTTTGCAGCACCGAATTCAGCCATATTTATAGAGTACAAGTATTTGTGTTCTAATGGACTTTGGCTACTGAACTGGACATGTTCAAGCTGCTTCTAGTGCTTATTAAATGAGCTACTCCCTCTGATCCATAATAATTGTCATGGTTTTAGTTCAAATTTGAATTAAAACCACGACCATTATTATGGATCGGAGGGAGTACAAAACATCTAAATTCTAGCTTAGAATACCTAGTGTGTGTTCACACACATGTATAGAAACTACATGTATAGAAACTGAATTCTAGCTTTGAGTGGCCTTCAAATACATATCACCTATTGCAATGCCGCGGCATTCCAACTATGGTTCATCTCCCCCATCCTAATGTGTTTCCCATCAGGTTTTTTTACCAAAGAAAAGGGGTAAATGCAATAAAAAGGAGGCTTAATTAGCTTAATGACATAGCTGAACTTTATAGGTTCCAAGTAACATCAACATTGGGACTTCACCAAGGGGGCTTTGCACATTATTGTTACTTCCAACACTTTATTATTGTTCTTGAATGCTCTGTTGCATCTGAAATTTATTTGGTGCCTGCGAGAAAGATTTTGATAGAATAAGATGCAGTGTAATATAATCGTTAGAGGCAATAAACCAATAAAAAAGCATGTTTCAGCTGCGAGTTTGTGCCATGCATTGTGCTGGTTCAACAGCTTTTTATGTTGCTTAAGCATGCTACTTAATTACTATACTGCAGTAACATCATTCATATCTAATGAAACACCAATGTTGTGTATTGATCAACATAATACATCTCAAGCGAGAGGTGCTGGCTGGAAGTATGGATGTTTTTTTTATGATGTACCTCTAATGAAATATGTGACAGGCTGTGAGAAAGAAAGTAGGCCGAGGATGGGATCCCACATACACAAGGAGAAGTTTTTTCCCACATTGGAGATCAGTGTTACAAGCCCGGCTTCCTTTGAAGGTGTATCCAGCCTATGCAAGCTCAGATCCTAGTCCAAATCATAAACTTGGTCCATTGCGAAGGACCTCGCCATTTACAAGCAACAATCAGCCCAGAAGGTGCTTTGTCACTGCTGCTATTGGTGCATTCAGGCTCTTGAAGGTGCTAAAGTAGAGTAGAAAGGTATGCCATGAGTTTCGTCTTCCTGTCCCAAATTTTCTAAGCATGCCCCACATGATTTATAGTATGTTTTTGTTTTCTTAGGGAACTCTCAACCCTGGGAAATATTTATGCAACACATTTGATCCTGTGGATAGGGTAGTATTAGTCAACCAAACACCCAACACTTGTTAATGCAGTGCCTTCTATTGATGCTCACCATGGGGCTGCTCCATTAACTAAACCATGTTAAAGCTTGCATTCAGAATGAGCGGCTTCTATTGATGCTCACCGACATGGAGTTTTTTTTTTTGACGATCATTTCTTTACATGGAGTTGAGTAGTGCTTCTTCAATCACCAGCCAAAGGAAAGCTGGTGATCTCTGGATTGAGTGGGGAAAATGACTGGCCTGAACTAAATTTCTGGCTTATGACGCCGAACAATGCGTCAGAATTTCATTTCCTTTTTGTCCACATCATTTCCATTTTCTACCAAAGTGGTTCTGATTTTGTCGATTTCCTTCCGTTCTGGTGAACTCTGCAGGAGGCTCAACTTCTTTGCGATAATTGGGTTACTCTCTACGGCGTCATTCAGAATGATGCTTGACTTGATAGCCGCTAAGCATCACTTTCCTGTGTCCCTAAGCAGTATTATTATATGTAGTTTTGTAAGGAGCGGGGTGGGCACCATGAAGGTATAAGCTGGGTGGATGCAAGTGGCACCATGGAGTATCCTGTGAATGGTGTGTTTGGCTGCACCGGCACGGCGCTAGCGTTCAAAGACAGGCACAGGACATAGGTGAGACAGGACAATTTCCCCCTTAAAAAAGGGCCAAATGGGATTTTACCAGATTATCTCTACCAGATGACAATAACAAGTAATACTATGATGCAGGTAGAGAAATGGAAGAATACAAGCATAAATCACAAGCTTACAATGCACAGTACTAGGATGTCTTGATGTGATTTATACTATATTACAAAGCTAATTAGAAAACATACTGTAAACCATATATAAATAAAACAATTAAAGTGGCTAAGCTACGGCTGCTATGGTGCATTTGAAGTGTGGTGTGTGAGTCCTGTCCTAGCTGACACGTGTCTGATTTTTCA
This sequence comes from Thinopyrum obtusiflorum, assembly GCA_036873465.1. Taxonomy (NCBI): domain Eukaryota; kingdom Viridiplantae; phylum Streptophyta; class Magnoliopsida; order Poales; family Poaceae; genus Thinopyrum; species Thinopyrum obtusiflorum. Next base: position 62,996 of record JAAAWM010011950.1, on the reverse strand, counting down.
TTTGGTTTATTTTTTTCTTTTGTGTTTTGCTACTGATTTTTTAACGCGGTACAACACAGATGCCCACATACATGCACATCTATAAACGCACATCTACCAGTATGACCACCTTTGAGAACATCTTAAGATTGACAAAGTCATTACAGGTGTCTTCGTAGTCGACGTCGATGCTCACAAACACACACATACACTCACCTCTATGAACGCACACACACATATCGTTCCTCTATGAGCACCTCTGAGATACTGAGCCAACACAACATCTTGAGATTGAACAAGTCACTGCAGGCATCTTCGTAGTCGACGTTGATGCCCACATAAACGCATATATACTCACCCCTATGAACGCACGCATGCACACTGTACCTCTATGAGAAGATCGAGATACCGAGCCGGCACAACATCTTGAGATTACGAAGTCAACGCAAGCGTGTTGGTAGTCGACATTGATGCCCACATACACTCACCCCTATGAACGCATGCACGCACACCCTATCGCTATGAGCACCTCCAAGATACTAAGCCGGTATAACATCTTGAGATTGACGAAGTCACCGCAGACATCTTCGTAGTCGACGTTGATGCCCACGTACACACGCATACACTCATCCCTATGATCCACTTATGATCCACATTTTATCTTCACCTCTCTCTCTCTCTCTCTCAAAAATAGATTTATAATTTTCCATTTGAAGCGTATCTAGCTTTGTATATTTCACCAGTATTTTTGAATTAATTAGGATTTTGGGTCGATTGGTGGCTAAACTTAGAGATGCATTGTCTGCGTGCTTGCTTGGCACTCTTCCTTCAGATCCCTAATTCTTATTTCCCAATGTGCTGTGTGCGGGTCTATGGCAAGGAGGAGTAGTCGTCTAGGACACCTCTCCTGCTTCGTTGATATATCTTTTTGTGGTGCCCTTTATTTGTCCATCTCCAGATCTCGAAGACTTTTGCTGCACATTATTTCGTTCAACCCCAGATTGTCATCGCTGAAGTGAAGGATCAACTCATGATAATCATGACACACACTTCAGATAATTCATGTAGACAGGTCATGTAGCCGTGCTTTTGAGCTTTCAGTGATATTTTGTAGTACAAAGAACACTGATCTACTGTTGAGCTAATTAGCCAATAAGCAAGTCAGTTTAAATTTAGATGGTTATTTAGTTTACCTTTTTTTACATTGTATGCAGTTGCAAGTAGCCCAGTAGCAAAGCTGCTGGCTTTTAGTTCAGTTTTTCCCCATGTGCTTTACAACTACCTCTTTTTAAAATAGTTATCTTTAGGTCAGCTTTATAGTTTTTACTAATTATATTTGTTTATCTCTGTCCGGTTTATCCGATTCTTTCTTAAACATCAACTTCACTCTATATGAAGAAAATCCCATTCTCTTCTTGGCAATAATTACTTTTAGTTATCACTGTTTTAATTTTAATTCTTGATGTTTCCGCCATGCAAAAGAACTAGGTACGCAAAACTGTACCTTATGTAATACCACAAATAACACAATTTATTTTCTAAGATTTCAAATGTATAGATGAATTGTTTTTAAGTTATCGGTGATCCAATGACAAGTCCTGATCTTAAGGGTGTACCAACAAATTGTCTTGATGCTCCCTGTAAGTTTGTCCATCCCCTTCCACATGTTGTCAACAAGCATTTTCACTTCAAAGATGAATCTTCTTGGATTGATCAAGCAAACATATGCTTCAGTTTAGAAGTTCTTTCTAGCATTGTCCTATAGTTAGCTAGGCATGCATGTTTGACACTTTCCAACTTTTTTCATATGATGCATTTGTCATGTGTATCCATTTGGAAGAATTGAGTATATTGATTATCATCTACCGTGGAAAGGACAAATCTTACCTGTTTGTCCATCTGAGCATTATTGTGGCAATTTTTGTGTGTTCCCTTTTCTTACATGGAATGAAAATATTCCAGTACTAGCCTCGATTCATTTTCTATTAAACACCATTGCTGGCAACTAAATCAGTAAGTTTCAGGGGGGAATCTCTTTATGTGGGTCAAAGTAAAAATCGAATTAACATAAGGTTGGTTCTTTGGCAGCTATTTAATTTGGCGGTCAAGTAAATTTGATTTTTGCAAAAAAAAACTCTTTTAGGTGTTAAATTGCCTTGGATAATGAGTTGTTCCAGGTTTGGTGAGTTTAATTATTAGTTTCCCTTCTTTCATCTCTCATTGGTTAGAAGCAACCAGTAATATTTTGAGATGACATAAGCTCGCTTTATCATGGCACTATAATTGGACCCAACTCCCCTATTTATTTCGGACTTGTGGTTAAGATAAATTTGGTACTTTGGTTCAATAAGTCATAAAACAAAACCATGGCTTAATATCTTTTGGCTCAAATATTTTTGCTCAAATATAGAGCCATAGAGAACGTTTAAATGATAACCAGAACACATTGTTTTTGTATGGCATAAGATTATATAAGGATCGTGTTGTGAGCCCCTGTTCGCTGATTATGGTGTCATTTGTGTGAAAGAAAGGAAAAAATAATCATGTTTACCCATTAGAGATCTAGAAAATCCTATGAGAAGGCAACATCAAGCTGACTTTTTGATGTCATTGCATCGGGTACCTCCAATACTTATAAGCATGAGAGTAGGTTCTCCATGGTCGGCTTCCTACTAAGGAGTAGCTATTTGAAGATTTCAAAATAAATGGAAAAATAGGAATGTACTACCTACTAAGGAGTAGTATTTGAAGATTTCAAAATAAATGAAAAAATAGGAATGTACTATCACAACTGGAGAATCAAACCACCTGTGTTACTAAATGATCTCACTGTTTTAGCATGTCAATCTTCTATTTCACATTTTCTTATCATAGCTTAGCCTGTAAAGAAATTATTGCACTTCACTTGATTTTCTTTTTTTTATTAGCAAATTTGTATCATCTAGACAATGCAATGTACCCCTTAATATTCAACCAGATGTACTTATCAACTCATCCGGCATGTGTACTTTGTTGTTCTTATAGGTTTTAAGCAGCAACAACAATTGTATTTTAAAAAAAAGCAGTAACAAGAATTGTACAAATCAAGAGCATTTGCACGGGCGCGGCGTGCCGCCGCGCCTTGGCCCGCTAGTAGGTATATTACTGAAGCTACCAGCTAAGAGTACTCGTAGGCTCGTACTGGATATTTTACCATCAGTGCACAACATCATCTGCTCGGACCAACTACAAAAAAGTTAGCTGTGTTAGAATAATTGTATAGGCATAGGAAAGATGTTCAAATTGTAATCCTATTATATCTCTTCTTCTGTATCTCCTCTACCGACTTTCCCTTGCATTGCTCGATCGTAAGCCACGGCATGATTGATATAAATACAACAGCGGCCGAGCAAAGGGTTCAACGCTTCCATCATACTCCCTCAGTTCCTAAATATTTGTCTTTTTAGAGATTTCAAATGGACTACCACATACAGATGTATATAGACATATTTTAGAGTGGAGATTCACTCATTTTGCTCCGTATGTAGTCATTTGTTGAAATCTCTAGAAAGACAAATATTTAGGAACGGAGGGAGTACATGCTTATCAGAGCCTCTTCCTCCTAGGTTGATTCCATCTAGCTCCAGGGAAAGCCATGGCCGAAACTACCTCCTCCGCCCTTGCCAGCACCATGAGTGCCCTTACCATCAATTCACCATCCTCCGTCTTCGCCCCATCATCCAGCACCACCAGCGCCATGTCCATTGGACCTCCACCCCAAGAGAAGCTAACCAGGAGCAATTTTCTCCTGTGGAAGGCCGTCGTGTTGCCTCAAATCAAAGGAGCTTAAATGTCGCACTTCCTTGATCCGACGAGCCAAGCGTCGTCGGCCATCCTCACCGTCACCAAGGACGGGAAGGAAGAACAGGTTGTCAACATGGCGCGGGTCATCTGGTTCGCCCAGAAGCAGCAACTCCAAGGGTCCTTGATGGGCTCCTCCCGCGAGATATTGGCTCAAGTTGTTACTCTTCAAACTCCTGCTGAGGTGTGGGCTACCATCCACATGACGTTTGCAGCCCAATCACAAGCGCAAGCTATCAACACGAGGATTGCGCTACACAATCTCCAGAAGGGAAATCTAAGCATGGCGGACTATCTCACCAAGGTCAAGTCTCTCACCGACGAAATTGCTTGCGCTGGGGGAGTCGCTCTCTCTGATGGCGAGATCACCTCTCATATCCTCGCTGGTCTCGACCTAGATTATAATCCAGTTGTCTCTGCCCTTGCTGCTCGGGTGGAGCCGGTCACTGTTCCAGAGCTATACAACCAACTTCTTTCCTTTGATGTCCGCATGAATATTCTTCATGGCCTGAATCCTTGACAGTCCTCTACCAATGCCGCCTCTCGTAGGCGCAATATAGGTGGCCGTGGGTAGAACCAGCAGGGACGCAATCGCATCAACAATAGCAGCAGGCGTGGGCGCGGTGCTCAACAGTTCCAGCGGTCGGGTGCAGGAGGAGACCGGATCCAGAACCCATGTAGAGGTGGCGGCGTCTACAATCAGAACCAGTATGGGCGTAGAGGTGCATCTCCTTCCAACAACCGACGGCCCCGCTGCCAGCTATGCAAAAATTCGGGCCACGAGGTGATGGAGTGCTTGCATCGCTATGATGAGGACTACGTCCCCGAAGAGCACCACGCTGCTGCAGTCATCCGAGAACAAGAAGAAGATGCAGGGTGGTCTAGTACGCCGACTCCGATGCAACGGATCATGTCACAAGTGAGCTTGAGAAGCTCACCTTTCGGGAGAAGTACTACGACTCTGATCAAATTCACACCGCAAGCGGTGGGGGTATGAACATCCATCACATAGATCATTAAGTAGTTCCCCTAGTTCAAAACATGATCTTCTTTTACAAGATGTCCTTCATGTTCCACAAGCCGACAAAAATCTTGCATCCATGTCTCAATCTCGCTCAATGTCTTCTTTGGAACTCACCCTACATATTTTCTTATAAAGGATCGGGCAACGAGGGAGCTCCTCCATCACAGTAGATGCATAAGAGGACTTTACCCCATCACATCCGGAGCTCTTAGTCGTCATCGTCGTCGTCAAGTCTACTCCGTCATCAAGCCCTCTTTGGTAAGATGGCATCAAAGATTAGGACATCCATCATCAGTCATAGTTAAGCAAATAGTGAATAAAGGCAATCTTCTATTGTCTCATAGTCAAGTTGAAGAGTCTGTTTGTGATGCTTGTCAATGTGCCAAAAGTCACCAACTCCCTTATCCTAAGTCAACTAGTGTGTCACATGCTCCTTTAGAACTTATTTTCATTGATGTATGGGGTCATGCCAGAGATTCTTTTGGAAGAAAGAAATACTATGTTAGTTTTATTGACAACTATAGCAAATTTAATTGGATATATTTGCTTAAGTACAAATCTGAAGTCTTTTCTGCCTTCCAAGAATTCCAAAAACTTGTTGAACGGCACTTTGACAAAAGGATTCTCACGGTCCAAAGTGACTGGGGAGGAGAATATGAGAAACTCAATTCTTTCTTTCATGACATAGGCATAGAGCATCATGTTTCTTGTCCTCGTGCTCATCAACAAAATGGTTCTGCTGAGCACAAACATCGTCATATTGTTGAAGTAGTGCTATCTCTTCTTGATCATGCGGCAATGCCCCTCAAGTATTGGGATGAAGCTTTTGTCACAGCTACATATCTCATAAATCATTTGCCTAGTAAAGCGATTGGCAACTCCACGCCTTTAGAGCTATTATTTCATCAAAAACCCGACTACAACTTTCTCAAGAAAATTGGGTGTGCTTGCTATCCCAATCTTCATCCTTATAATCGTTACAAACTTGAGTTTCATTCTACCCAATGTGTCTTTATTGGTTATAGCAATCTTCATAAAGGATACAAATGTCTTAGTTGCAACGGGGTGCATCTATATTTCTCATGATGTTGTTTTTGATGAAACCGCCTTACCTTTTTCAAAGCTTCATGCAGGAGCCCTCCTACGTGCTGAAATAGCACTACTTCCAGATTTTCTTCCTAATCCAGATCACGGGGGTGAACTAACTAGTGCCGATCATGTGATTTGTTCAAAGGAAAAAAAGCAATTTTTGATTTTATTGATGAATGTGCAGAGACACGACATCATTTTATGTGTGAAGCAGCAAACAAGGGAAGAGACAACACCAGATCCGAGGAGGATCCCGCTGCACCTGCGCCCGTCGCTGCTAGCGCGCGATCCTAGGAGAATCTCGGCGACAGGCGTACAGCTGGCCGATAGCGCGCGACCCAGCCCTAGGGACGCGGTGCCTCTCCATGACTCGTTGCGCGCCACGGATGAGTGGGCCAAGCTGGCGGGGGACCAGGAAACCGGCGCGGGGCCTAGCGCCAGCCTTCGTGCCGCCCGACTAGGCGCGGGTCGCCTGGCACAACCACATGGCGTTTTCCTAGTGGCGATTCCCTCGGCCAGGTTTCTCCCCCTTGGATCGGGAGCCAGCATGCGATCAGGCGGGATTTTCTGCGCCTACAATAGACCAGGCGGGATCTTCTGCGACAGAAGGTTCGGCTGTAGCTCCTGTTACGCCCAGATTTTTTGTGGCAAGGACAACAATTCCGCCCCGTGTACCAGAGATTTCACCACGTATTACAAGGTCAAAAATATGTGTGTTCAAACCAAAGGAATAGAAGGATGGTACAATAAGGTACGACAAGATCAAGCGTGATTTTCTTACTAGTACTGGTGAGCCTACTCAGATGCTCTAGCTCATGAGGATTGGAAAAAACTATGGATGTTGAATATGATGCACTGATGAAAAATAAAACTTGGTATCTAGTACCACCAGGGAGAAGTGAGAATATAATTGACTATAAATGGGTCTATAAGATTAAAAGAAAGTCCGATGGAAGTATTGACAGATACAAGGCTAGACTAGTTGCAAAAGGGTTTAAACAAAGGTTTGGCATTGATTATGAAGATACCTTTAGTCCCGTTGTGAAGTCAGCCACCATTAGACTTGTACTTTCAATTGCTATCTCTAGAGGTTGGAGCCTAAGGCAGCTAGATGTTCAGAACACATTTCTTCATGGTGTTCTGGAGGAAGAAGTGTTCATGCGGCAACCAACATGTTATGAAAACAAAAGCGAACCAGATTATATTTGCAAACTGTATAAAGCTTTATATGGACTAAAACGGGCACCCAGAGCATGGTACTCAAGGTTGAGCACTCAGCTACAGCAACTTGTGTTTTACTCCATCTAAAGCAGATACCTCATTGTTTTTCTACAGTAAAGGCAACATTACATATATGTACTTGTTTATGTTGATGATATAATTGTTGCTAGCTCTAGTCCAGATGCCACTACCTGCTTGCTTAAGGATCTGAAGTTGGAATTTGCACTAAAGGATTTTGGGAATCTTCATTATTTTCTTGGCATAGAAGTTAAGCAGGTAAAAGATGGCATACTTCTTACACAGGAAAAATACACCACTGATATACTCAGAAGAATGGGAATGGAGCATTGCAAACTTGTAAGTACACCAATCTCAACCTCAGAAAAACTCACAATTGAGAGTGGAGAAGTACTTGGGTCAGAGGATGCAACAAATTATAGAAGTATTGTAGGTGCATTACAGTACTTGACTCTTACTCGTCCTAACATTTCCTATTTTGTGAATAAAGTATGTCAATATTTGCATGCTCCTAGTACTGCTCGTTAGACTGCAGTAAAAAGAATTTTGAGGTATCTAAAGTTTACAAAAGGACTTGGACTTCATATTGTCAAGTCACCATCTATGTTGGTTACTGCTTATTCTGATGCAGATTGGGCAGGTTGTGCCGATGATAGAAGGTCCACAAGTGGCTTTGCCGTGTTTCTGGGAACGAATCTTGTGTCATGGAGTGCAAGAAAACAGGCTACAATCTCAAGACAAGTACTGAAGTTGAGTTTAAAGCGTTGGCCAATGCTACAGCTGAAGTAATGTGCATATAGACTTTACTTTGTGAACTTGGAATTAAAACTCCACGGGCTGTGAGACAATGGTGTGATAATCTTGGCGCAACATATCTCTCAGCTAGTCATGTTTTCCATGCACGCACAAAACACATTGAAGTTGATTTCCACTTTGTCAGAGAAAGAGTAGCTCAAAAGTTACTTGATATTTGTTTCATACCCACTGGAGATCAGCTTGCTGATGGCTTCACAAAACCTCTCACTATGAGAAGGTTGGATGATTTCAAGTACAATCTCAACCTTGGTAGAATTCCCTAAGGTTTAGATTGAGGAGTGTTAGAATAATTGTATAGGAATAGGAAAGATGTTCAAATTGTAATCCTAGTCTATCTCTTCTTCTATATCTCCTTTACCGACTTTCCCTTGTATTGATCGATCAATCTACAACTTGTAAGCCATGACATCATTGATATAAATACAACAACGGCCCGAGCAAAGGGTTCAACGCTTCCATCATATTTTACAAGCTGGCGGGTAGGGTAACGACAATAGGGAGTTAACTGACAAGAAGCATTCAAAACAAATGAACTAAACAACTACTCCCTCCAATCCATAATAAGGTTGTGTTCGGTGTCCCTCCGCTCCCAGAGCAGGTGGGGCTGTAGTTGAAAATCAAAGAGCGAGGAAACAGGTGCTCCGCAGATCTTAGGATTTTGCGGAGCTGGTGGATTGCTGAACAGACTCTTAAGTGTCATGGTTTTAGTTTAAACTAAAACCACAACACTTATTTTGGATTGGAGGGAGTACCCGTTATTACACCCTCCTATAACCACCATTGCCTCCGTTACAAGTTTTATTTTTTTGAAATGGCCTCCGTACAAGTTCAACAGACAAGAAGCCGTGACAAAACATGAACTAAACAACTACCAATTGTTACTACCTCCTATAACCACCATAGATTCTATTAAAAGATTCAATTTATGCATACAAATGTACCTCTGAACTAGTACAACACATAAATACGTTGCTTAAAAAACCAATTGTAGTCCTACAACTACAAGGGCCAGGCCACAAATAGGTTACTTAAACCAGTACCAGACCTACATGGGGCCCTACCATGAACAACTCTAAGTTACTATGACAAAGCACAAATAGGTTACTTAAAAACAAGTTGTAGACCTATGATGCACAACTACAAATTCCAGAACAGAACACACAAATAGGTTACTTAACAACCAGTTTTAAACCTATTATAGGAACCTACCATGCTCCTATATGATTGTACAGTTAGAACATCCAAATATAGATAACAACACATGTCTCATATGAAACACTAACATTGCATATAAGGTTCAAAGAAGCATAAATAAAGAAACGAGAACATATTAAGTTGTGGTTGTTTTCTTGGTTCGTTTAATAGTAAAGAAAGGGAGATCTCAAAGGTGTTCGGAACATTCCTCAATAGCAATTTGCTGGAAAATAGGTGAATCACTCTCAGGGAACTTAGCACCCTTTGCAAGATCGTATGCAAAAACATCAACTCCCTCGGCTTCCAAGTGACCACCAACCACTTGAAGCAAGACCTCATCGCCCTTAACGTCGGATAAAAATCACGGTGGTCATGGTTCATATTGATAGAAAATCGCAAGTTAGGACTGTGGTTGATGTTCTGGAATTAGTGCACAAAAGCAGTTTACGGATCTTCAGTTCTTCTGCTTTATATAGAAGCAGTTTATGGATCATTGATACCACATGGGGCAATCAAACAGAGTGAAACAAGTAGTGGCATGATATATTTCATGTATCTAGCCTCAAAATCAAGCACCTTAGTCTTCGTATGACTAGTATCAGCCTCTGGCACAAATCTTGAACAAATTTTTGTGCCCCGAGGAGTTGAAATAAATATAGTTATTTATACTAACTTCTAAATTTTGTGTACTAAATCATTTTCCCAAATCGCAATCATATACAATATATTATGTCATTGAAACAGTACATTCTAGCAAAGTTGCATTAATATTTTATTTTCAATACATTGCGCCTTAAAAAAATATCTGAACCAAATCATATTAACTGTGGAAATAAGAAATGAAAAAATGGCATGCCTCGTCGGATTAATTTGTTACATTTCATTCTTTCTTTTTTCAATTCATTGTGCCTTAAGATATATTTAAACCATATATTGTAAGAAAGTAAAAAATCACATGTCTCCGTAATTTGTTTTGTTACACTTACATTAATGTATAGTGCATATGGCTTTATTTGTATCCTTAAATGACTTAGTATAGATCTCTAAATTGTTTGGTATAAGAAATATCTTGCCCATAATTCTAGTTTATAATTAGATTTAAGTAAATAGGAAAAAATACTAAAAAATACATAAGATATTTTTGAGGAACTTGACACTGAATCGCTCGCACGTTGCTTTATCTTTTCAGTGGTCAAACGTGTCTTGCATATTACAGTTGGTAATTTGTTAATGGCACTAGGTAATTGATGTCGCTTGAAGCTACGTCGGTATTTTCCCAAAGAGAAAGGGATGATGCAGCACATCGGCGGTAGGTATTTCCCTCAGATGTGAAACTAAGGTTATCGAACCAGTAGGAGAACCAAGCAACACAACGTAAACAGCACGTGCACACAAATAACAACTTCTTGTAACCCGACGTGTTAAAGGGGTTGTCAATCCCTTCCGGGGTACGGCGCCTCAAGGTAGGCAAACAGACGTGAGTTAAGTTTGTAGTAGATTGAGAGATCGAACGCCAAATAAAATAAATAAGAATAAATTGCAGCAAGGTATTTTTGTATTTTTGGTTTAATGGATCTGAAAATAAATGCAAAGGAAAAGTAGATCGCAAAAGCAAATATATGAGAAAGAGACCCGGGGGCCGTAGGTTTCACTAGTGGCTTCTCTTGAGAAAAATAGCAAACAGTGAACAAATTATTGTTGGGCAATTGATAGAACTTCAAATAATCATGACGATATCCAGGCAATGATCAGTATATAGGCATCACGTCCAAGATTAGTAGACCGACTCCTGCCTGCATCTACTACTATTACTCCACACATCGACCGCTATCCAGCATGCATCTAGTGTATTAAGTTCATGGAAAAACGGAGTAATGCAATAAGAACGATGACATGATGTAGACAAGATCTATCTATGTAGAGATAGACCCCATCGTTTTATCCTTAGTAGCAACGATACATACGTGTCGGTTCCCCTTCTGTCACTGGGATCAAGCACCGTAAGATCCAACCCACTACAAAGCACCTCTTCCCATTGCAAGATAAATAGATCAAGTTGGCCAAAGAAAACCCAAATATCGGAGAAGAAATATGAGGTTATAAGCAATCATGCATAAAAGAGATCAAAGAAACTCAAATACTTTCATGGATATAAAAAGATATAACTGATCATAAACTCAAAGTTCATCAGATCCCAACAAACACACTGCAAAAGAGTTACATCATATGGATCTCCAAGAGACCATTGTATTGAGAATTCAGCGAGAGAGAGAAAGCCATCTAGCTACTAACTACGGACCCGAAGGTCTACAAAGAACTACTCACGCATCATCGGAGAGGCACCAATGGAGGTGGTGAACCCCATCTGAGATGGTGTCTAGATTGGATCTGGTGGTTCTGGACTCTGCGGCGGCTGGATCAATATTTCGTCGACTCCCCTAGGGTTTTCAGAATATTGGAGTATTTATAGAGCAAAGAGGCGGTCCGGGGGCACCCGAGGTGGGCACAACCCACCTGGGCCTCCTGGCGTGCCCTGGTGGGTTGTGCTCTCCTCGGAGCACCCCCCCAGGCGTAGCCAGGGCCCATTACGTGTCTTCTGGTCCATAAAAAATCTCCGTAAAGTTTCATGGCATTTGGACTCTGTCTGATATTGATTTCCTGCGATGTAAAAAACATGCAGAAAACAGCAACTGGCACTTGGCACTATGTCAATAGGTTAGTACCAAAAAATGATATAAAATGACTATAAAATGATTATAAAACATCCAAGATTGATAATATAACAGCATGGAACAATCAAAAATTATAGATACGTTGGAGACGTATCAGCATCCCCAAGCTTAACTCCTACTCGTCCTCGAGTAGGTAAGTGATAAAAACAGAATTTTTGATGTGGAATGCTGCCTAACATGTCATATCATATTCTTTTCTTTATAGCATGGACATTTGGACTTTTATATGATTCAAAGAAATAGTCTAGTTTTGACATGATAATTTAAATACTCAAGCAAATCAACAAGCAACCATGTCTTTCAAAATATCAACGCTAAAATAAGTTATCCCTAGCCCATCATGCTCAATCATTGATCCATTCATGAAACACACTCGCATATTAGCTACACCCAATACTCAAGTACGATCATATTGCCTCCTAGTTGGTGCTTTTATAAGAGAAGATGGAGACTCAAATTCAAAATAAAAATTTCATAAAGTAAAAGAAAGGCCCTTCGCGGAGGGAAGTGGGGATTTGTAGAGGTGCCAGAGCTCAAAGCGAAAAACTTAGAGATAAAAACATTTTGGGAGGTGCATCCATCCCACCAACGAAAACGACTTAGAGTTCCCAACACTTTCCATGCTAGATATATCATAGGCGGTTCCCAAACAGAAAATAAAGTTTATTCCTTTTTCCACCATACTTTCACTTTCCATGGCTAGCCGTATCCACGGTTGCCCTCCATACCAACACTTTCCAAGGAATTTATTATTTGACAACATAAAGTAAATTCATTTTTTTTATTTCAGGACTAGGCATCCCTAAAACCTTTGCCTTACTCTCGTGCAATGACAAGTGAATAAACACTCATCGTGAGAATAACACATCCAGCATGGAAAATACTAGCCACCCCTCACCGCTCTGCGAGCGAAACGAACACACAAAAGAGAAGTTTATTTTAAAAATTAGAGATGGCACATGCAAATTTGCTTAGAACGGCAAAAGAATACCGCATATAGGTAGATATAGTGGACTCATGTGGCAAAACAGGTTTAAAGGATTTTGGATGCACAAGTAGAGATCACACTTAGTGCAAAATGAAGGCTAGCAAAAGATTGAGAAGCGACCAACCAAGAAACGAATAATCTCATAAGCAAGCATTAAGCATAATTAACACCGAATAATGCATCACAAGTAGGATATAATTTCATTGCATGACTATTGACTTTCGTGCTTGCATAAGGAATCACAAACCTTAACACCAATATTCTTACTAAAGCATAATTACTCATCAACATAACTCACATATCACATCATCATATCTCAAAACTATTACTAAGAATCAAGTTTATTTTGTCCAATGATCTTCATGAAAGTTTTTATTATATCCTTCTTGGATATCTATTACTTTGGGACTAATTTTCATGTGTTGCTTTTCATAAGCTCAAACAAATATAAGTGAAGATCATGAGCATAATTTTTTCTTTCTCTCAAAATAATTTAAGTCCCCCCCCCCCCCCCCCCCCCCCCCCCCCCCCCCCCCCCCCCCCCCCCCCCCCCCCCCCCCCCCCCCCCCCCCCCCCCCCCCCCCCCCCCCCCCCCCCCCCCCCCCCCCCCCCCCCCCCCCCCCCCCCCCCCCCCCCCCCCCCCCCCCCCCCCCCCCCCCCCCCCCCCCCCCCCCCCCCCCCCCCCCCCCCCCCCCCCCCCCCCCCCCCCCCCCCCCCCCCCCCCCCCCCCCCCCCCCCCCCCCCCCCCCCCCCCCCCCCCCCCCCCCCCCCCCCCCCCCCCCCCCCCCCCCCCCCCCCCCCCCCCCCCCCCCCCCCCCCCCCCCCCCCCCCCCCCCCCCCCCCCCCCCCCCCCCCCCCCCCCCCCCCCCCCCCCCCCCCCCCCCCCCCCCCCCCCCCCCCCCCCCCCCCCCCCCCCCCCCCCCCCCCCCCCCCCCCCCCCCCCCCCCCCCCCCCCCCCCCCCCCCCCCCCCCCCCCCCCCCCCCCCCCCCCCCCCCCCCCCCCCCCCCCCCCCCCCCCCCCCCCCCCCCCCCCCCCCCCCCCCCCCCCCCCCCCCCCCCCCCCCCCCCCCCCCCCCCCCCCCCCCCCCCCCCCCCCCCCCCCCCCCCCCCCCCCCCCCCCCCCCCCCCCCCCCCCCCCCCCCCCCCCCCCCCCCCCCCCCCCCCCCCCCCCCCCCCCCCCCCCCCCCCCCCCCCCCCCCCCCCCCCCCCCCCCCCCCCCCCCCCCCCCCCCCCCCCCCCCCCCCCCCCCCCCCCCCCCCCCCCCCCCCCCCCCCCCCCCCCCCCCCCCCCCCCCCCCCCCCCCCCCCCCCCCCCCCCCCCCCCCCCCCCCCCCCCCCCCCCCCCCCCCCCCCCCCCCCCCCCCCCCCCCCCCCCCCCCCCCCCCCCCCCCCCCCCCCCCCCCCCCCCCCCCCCCCCCCCCCCCCCCCCCCCCCCCCCCCCCCCCCCCCCCCCCCCCCCCCCCCCCCCCCCCCCCCCCCCCCCCCCCCCCCCCCCCCCCCCCCCCCCCCCCCCCCCCCCCCCCCCCCCCCCCCCCCCCCCCCCCCCCCCCCCCCCCCCCCCCCCCCCCCCCCCCCCCCCCCCCCCCCCCCCCCCCCCCCCCCCCCCCCCCCCCCCCCCCCCCCCCCCCCCCCCCCCCCCCCCCCCCCCCCCCCCCCCCCCCCCCCCCCCCCCCCCCCCCCCCCCCCCCCCCCCCCCCCCCCCCCCCCCCCCCCCCCCCCCCCCCCCCCCCCCCCCCCCCCCCCCCCCCCCCCCCCCCCCCCCCCCCCCCCCCCCCCCCCCCCCCCCCCCCCCCCCCCCCCCCCCCCCCCCCCCCCCCCCCCCCCCCCCCCCCCCCCCCCCCCCCCCCCCCCCCCCCCCCCCCCCCCCCCCCCCCCCCCCCCCCCCCCCCCCCCCCCCCCCCCCCCCCCCCCCCCCCCCCCCCCCCCCCCCCCCCCCCCCCCCCCCCCCCCCCCCCCCCCCCCCCCCCCCCCCCCCCCCCCCCCCCCCCCCCCCCCCCCCCCCCCCCCCCCCCCCCCCCCCCCCCCCCCCCCCCCCCCCCCCCCCCCCCCCCCCCCCCCCCCCCCCCCCCCCCCCCCCCCCCCCCCCCCCCCCCCCCCCCCCCCCCCCCCCCCCCCCCCCCCCCCCCCCCCCCCCCCCCCCCCCCCCCCCCCCCCCCCCCCCCCCCCCCCCCCCCCCCCCCCCCCCCCCCCCCCCCCCCCCCCCCCCCCCCCCCCCCCCCCCCCCCCCCCCCCCCCCCCCCCCCCCCCCCCCCCCCCCCCCCCCCCCCCCCCCCCCCCCCCCCCCCCCCCCCCCCCCCCCCCCCCCCCCCCCCCCCCCCCCCCCCCCCCCCCCCCCCCCCCCCCCCCCCCCCCCCCCCCCCCCCCCCCCCCCCCCCCCCCCCCCCCCCCCCCCCCCCCCCCCCCCCCCCCCCCCCCCCCCCCCCCCCCCCCCCCCCCCCCCCCCCCCCCCCCCCCCCCCCCCCCCCCCCCCCCCCCCCCCCCCCCCCCCCCCCCCCCCCCCCCCCCCCCCCCCCCCCCCCCCCCCCCCCCCCCCCCCCCCCCCCCCCCCCCCCCCCCCCCCCCCCCCCCCCCCCCCCCCCCCCCCCCCCCCCCCCCCCCCCCCCCCCCCCCCCCCCCCCCCCCCCCCCCCCCCCCCCCCCCCCCCCCCCCCCCCCCCCCCCCCCCCCCCCCCCCCCCCCCCCCCCCCCCCCCCCCCCCCCCCCCCCCCCCCCCCCCCCCCCCCCCCCCCCCCCCCCCCCCCCCCCCCCCCCCCCCCCCCCCCCCCCCCCCCCCCCCCCCCCCCCCCCCCCCCCCCCCCCCCCCCCCCCCCCCCCCCCCCCCCCCCCCCCCCCCCCCCCCCCCCCCCCCCCCCCCCCCCCCCCCCCCCCCCCCCCCCCCCCCCCCCCCCCCCCCCCCCCCCCCCCCCCCCCCCCCCCCCCCCCCCCCCCCCCCCCCCCCCCCCCCCCCCCCCCCCCCCCCCCCCCCCCCCCCCCCCCCCCCCCCCCCCCCCCCCCCCCCCCCCCCCCCCCCCCCCCCCCCCCCCCCCCCCCCCCCCCCCCCCCCCCCCCCCCCCCCCCCCCCCCCCCCCCCCCCCCCCCCCCCCCCCCCCCCCCCCCCCCCCCCCCCCCCCCCCCCCCCCCCCCCCCCCCCCCCCCCCCCCCCCCCCCCCCCCCCCCCCCCCCCCCCCCCCCCCCCCCCCCCCCCCCCCCCCCCCCCCCCCCCCCCCCCCCCCCCCCCCCCCCCCCCCCCCCCCCCCCCCCCCCCCCCCCCCCCCCCCCCCCCCCCCCCCCCCCCCCCCCCCCCCCCCCCCCCCCCCCCCCCCCCCCCCCCCCCCCCCCCCCCCCCCCCCCCCCCCCCCCCCCCCCCCCCCCCCCCCCCCCCCCCCCCCCCCCCCCCCCCCCCCCCCCCCCCCCCCCCCCCCCCCCCCCCCCCCCCCCCCCCCCCCCCCCCCCCCCCCCCCCCCCCCCCCCCCCCCCCCCCCCCCCCCCCCCCCCCCCCCCCCCCCCCCCCCCCCCCCCCCCCCCCCCCCCCCCCCCCCCCCCCCCCCCCCCCCCCCCCCCCCCCCCCCCCCCCCCCCCCCCCCCCCCCCCCCCCCCCCCCCCCCCCCCCCCCCCCCCCCCCCCCCCCCCCCCCCCCCCCCCCCCCCCCCCCCCCCCCCCCCCCCCCCCCCCCCCCCCCCCCCCCCCCCCCCCCCCCCCCCCCCCCCCCCCCCCCCCCCCCCCCCCCCCCCCCCCCCCCCCCCCCCCCCCCCCCCCCCCCCCCCCCCCCCCCCCCCCCCCCCCCCCCCCCCCCCCCCCCCCCCCCCCCCCCCCCCCCCCCCCCCCCCCCCCCCCCCCCCCCCCCCCCCCCCCCCCCCCCCCCCCCCCCCCCCCCCCCCCCCCCCCCCCCCCCCCCCCCCCCCCCCCCCCCCCCCCCCCCCCCCCCCCCCCCCCCCCCCCCCCCCCCCCCCCCCCCCCCCCCCCCCCCCCCCCCCCCCCCCCCCCCCCCCCCCCCCCCCCCCCCCCCCCCCCCCCCCCCCCCCCCCCCCCCCCCCCCCCCCCCCCCCCCCCCCCCCCCCCCCCCCCCCCCCCCCCCCCCCCCCCCCCCCCCCCCCCCCCCCCCCCCCCCCCCCCCCCCCCCCCCCCCCCCCCCCCCCCCCCCCCCCCCCCCCCCCCCCCCCCCCCCCCCCCCCCCCCCCCCCCCCCCCCCCCCCCCCCCCCCCCCCCCCCCCCCCCCCCCCCCCCCCCCCCCCCCCCCCCCCCCCCCCCCCCCCCCCCCCCCCCCCCCCCCCCCCCCCCCCCCCCCCCCCCCCCCCCCCCCCCCCCCCCCCCCCCCCCCCCCCCCCCCCCCCCCCCCCCCCCCCCCCCCCCCCCCCCCCCCCCCCCCCCCCCCCCCCCCCCCCCCCCCCCCCCCCCCCCCCCCCCCCCCCCCCCCCCCCCCCCCCCCCCCCCCCCCCCCCCCCCCCCCCCCCCCCCCCCCCCCCCCCCCCCCCCCCCCCCCCCCCCCCCCCCCCCCCCCCCCCCCCCCCCCCCCCCCCCCCCCCCCCCCCCCCCCCCCCCCCCCCCCCCCCCCCCCCCCCCCCCCCCCCCCCCCCCCCCCCCCCCCCCCCCCCCCCCCCCCCCCCCCCCCCCCCCCCCCCCCCCCCCCCCCCCCCCCCCCCCCCCCCCCCCCCCCCCCCCCCCCCCCCCCCCCCCCCCCCCCCCCCCCCCCCCCCCCCCCCCCCCCCCCCCCCCCCCCCCCCCCCCCCCCCCCCCCCCCCCCCCCCCCCCCCCCCCCCCCCCCCCCCCCCCCCCCCCCCCCCCCCCCCCCCCCCCCCCCCCCCCCCCCCCCCCCCCCCCCCCCCCCCCCCCCCCCCCCCCCCCCCCCCCCCCCCCCCCCCCCCCCCCCCCCCCCCCCCCCCCCCCCCCCCCCCCCCCCCCCCCCCCCCCCCCCCCCCCCCCCCCCCCCCCCCCCCCCCCCCCCCCCCCCCCCCCCCCCCCCCCCCCCCCCCCCCCCCCCCCCCCCCCCCCCCCCCCCCCCCCCCCCCCCCCCCCCCCCCCCCCCCCCCCCCCCCCCCCCCCCCCCCCCCCCCCCCCCCCCCCCCCCCCCCCCCCCCCCCCCCCCCCCCCCCCCCCCCCCCCCCCCCCCCCCCCCCCCCCCCCCCCCCCCCCCCCCCCCCCCCCCCCCCCCCCCCCCCCCCCCCCCCCCCCCCCCCCCCCCCCCCCCCCCCCCCCCCCCCCCCCCCCCCCCCCCCCCCCCCCCCCCCCCCCCCCCCCCCCCCCCCCCCCCCCCCCCCCCCCCCCCCCCCCCCCCCCCCCCCCCCCCCCCCCCCCCCCCCCCCCCCCCCCCCCCCCCCCCCCCCCCCCCCCCCCCCCCCCCCCCCCCCCCCCCCCCCCCCCCCCCCCCCCCCCCCCCCCCCCCCCCCCCCCCCCCCCCCCCCCCCCCCCCCCCCCCCCCCCCCCCCCCCCCCCCCCCCCCCCCCCCCCCCCCCCCCCCCCCCCCCCCCCCCCCCCCCCCCCCCCCCCCCCCCCCCCCCCCCCCCCCCCCCCCCCCCCCCCCCCCCCCCCCCCCCCCCCCCCCCCCCCCCCCCCCCCCCCCCCCCCCCCCCCCCCCCCCCCCCCCCCCCCCCCCCCCCCCCCCCCCCCCCCCCCCCCCCCCCCCCCCCCCCCCCCCCCCCCCCCCCCCCCCCCCCCCCCCCCCCCCCCCCCCCCCCCCCCCCCCCCCCCCCCCCCCCCCCCCCCCCCCCCCCCCCCCCCCCCCCCCCCCCCCCCCCCCCCCCCCCCCCCCCCCCCCCCCCCCCCCCCCCCCCCCCCCCCCCCCCCCCCCCCCCCCCCCCCCCCCCCCCCCCCCCCCCCCCCCCCCCCCCCCCCCCCCCCCCCCCCCCCCCCCCCCCCCCCCCCCCCCCCCCCCCCCCCCCCCCCCCCCCCCCCCCCCCCCCCCCCCCCCCCCCCCCCCCCCCCCCCCCCCCCCCCCCCCCCCCCCCCCCCCCCCCCCCCCCCCCCCCCCCCCCCCCCCCCCCCCCCCCCCCCCCCCCCCCCCCCCCCCCCCCCCCCCCCCCCCCCCCCCCCCCCCCCCCCCCCCCCCCCCCCCCCCCCCCCCCCCCCCCCCCCCCCCCCCCCCCCCCCCCCCCCCCCCCCCCCCCCCCCCCCCCCCCCCCCCCCCCCCCCCCCCCCCCCCCCCCCCCCCCCCCCCCCCCCCCCCCCCCCCCCCCCCCCCCCCCCCCCCCCCCCCCCCCCCCCCCCCCCCCCCCCCCCCCCCCCCCCCCCCCCCCCCCCCCCCCCCCCCCCCCCCCCCCCCCCCCCCCCCCCCCCCCCCCCCCCCCCCCCCCCCCCCCCCCCCCCCCCCCCCCCCCCCCCCCCCCCCCCCCCCCCCCCCCCCCCCCCCCCCCCCCCCCCCCCCCCCCCCCCCCCCCCCCCCCCCCCCCCCCCCCCCCCCCCCCCCCCCCCCCCCCCCCCCCCCCCCCCCCCCCCCCCCCCCCCCCCCCCCCCCCCCCCCCCCCCCCCCCCCCCCCCCCCCCCCCCCCCCCCCCCCCCCCCCCCCCCCCCCCCCCCCCCCCCCCCCCCCCCCCCCCCCCCCCCCCCCCCCCCCCCCCCCCCCCCCCCCCCCCCCCCCCCCCCCCCCCCCCCCCCCCCCCCCCCCCCCCCCCCCCCCCCCCCCCCCCCCCCCCCCCCCCCCCCCCCCCCCCCCCCCCCCCCCCCCCCCCCCCCCCCCCCCCCCCCCCCCCCCCCCCCCCCCCCCCCCCCCCCCCCCCCCCCCCCCCCCCCCCCCCCCCCCCCCCCCCCCCCCCCCCCCCCCCCCCCCCCCCCCCCCCCCCCCCCCCCCCCCCCCCCCCCCCCCCCCCCCCCCCCCCCCCCCCCCCCCCCCCCCCCCCCCCCCCCCCCCCCCCCCCCCCCCCCCCCCCCCCCCCCCCCCCCCCCCCCCCCCCCCCCCCCCCCCCCCCCCCCCCCCCCCCCCCCCCCCCCCCCCCCCCCCCCCCCCCCCCCCCCCCCCCCCCCCCCCCCCCCCCCCCCCCCCCCCCCCCCCCCCCCCCCCCCCCCCCCCCCCCCCCCCCCCCCCCCCCCCCCCCCCCCCCCCCCCCCCCCCCCCCCCCCCCCCCCCCCCCCCCCCCGGGCTAGCAGATGTAGGGGATTGTAGGTGTACCGGCCTATCTATCGGTTAAGGCGACCTCTTCGGAAAGACTGTGTCACGGTCATCCGTTTCTCAAACATCATGCAGTGCGACAAATACAACAGAGGAGATCGAGTCTTGGGGGGAAAAGTGCGCAAACATCTGCAGAGTGTACAAACTAATCATGATTAGCCGTGTCCCCGGTTATGGACATCTTGAGTATCTGGTACTTGAATTATTGATTTGATCTCATCACTTTACTTAATGAATTTGTTGGGTTATTAATGCTATTTTGGGATTGAGTTGGGGTTACCTTCTCAATAATGACTTAAACTTGGTAGTTAAATAAAATTTATTCCTTTGTCGTAGGGGAAAATTGGCTTTACGCAAAAATAAACTTAGAGCCTCCACCAGCCAAATATGCATGTAGTGATAGCCATTATTCAGCATTGCTCTACTATGTGAAATTTCCAGTACATACAATGTACTGACCTATATGGCTGCAATGTCTCATGTTGCAGGAATTATCCGACGAGTAAGTGATACGATAGGGTTATGATGTCTACACTCAACTTTGCCTTTGGTGTTGATGGGAATCCACAACCTTGTTGTTACTTCCGCTATATGGATTGAGGTAATAGTATTTACGTTATTTTATACATGTGATTTACCTCTGTTATAAATCCTCAAGTACAGTGTGTGTTAGCATACCGATCCAGGGATGACACTTAAGCACAGAGACTTCGATCCATTCGGGTCAGCTCGCTACACCTGTAGATTTTGCGGTTAGTCCCACTTTTAACATTGCAGATTTGTAGCCTTACGTGGGTGAGGAATATGAGCTTCCATCGAGGACGGCTTCAATTCAAGAAGGGGAAGATGATGAGGATATCACTGATACAGTTACACCCACAATCCCTGCTACTACACATAATGGACCAATTACTAGAGCTCGTGCACGCTAATTAAATTGCCTGGTACTTTCATTTCTTGGTAACGATTCGAATGTTCATGAGAATATGATGTTTCCTAAATTAGATACATTTGTTTTGCTTGCAAATGAAGTTCCCAGGATGGACAAGAAGGAAGAACATTGGAGCATGATCAAGCATGGAGATGATGGCGCGTGTAGGGGGAACAAGAACGGAGTTTCTAGTGGAGTTTTTAGCACTCTGAAGCCACCATGATGACATAAAAGTTCATGGACGAAATATACAAATGGCCTTTCATATATTTCGTGGCCCATGTAATTTCAAAATACACTTATAGGCTACTTTTAGAGTCTGTATTAATAGTGAAAATGACTTAGGACAAAATCTAGTCCCACCTTGCCAAGGGTGGACGCAATTCCCATGTGTCTCCCTATGAGTATAGCCCTTAGGGCGTAGTTTTAGACTTGGGTTTTCTTTAGATTAAAGTTTGCCATAGCTGCAACTCGCGTCCTTTGATTGTGTTCAACAACCAGACCAAGACGTCACATAACCCTGATGATGTTTGCTAAGACTACGTCGGTGTTTCCCCCAAGAGGAGAGGATGATGTAGCACAGCAACGGTAGGTATTTCCCTCAGTAATGAAACCAACGAATCCAACCAGTAGGAGAACCAAGCAACAAAACGTAAACAGCTCCTACACACAAATAACAGCCACTTGTAACCCGACGTGTTAAAGGGGTTGTCAATCCCTTTCGGGTAACGTCGCCGGAAGGCACGTAACGAGAGAAAATTGTGATAGATTGAAATAATAGATCGCAAATAAAATAAAGTGCAGCAAGATATTTTTGTATTTTTGGGTTTAATAGATCTGAATAAGAATGCAAAGGAAAAGTAGATCGCAAGGTGAATATATGAAGAAGAAGACCCGGGGGCCGTAGGTTTCACTAGTGGCTTCTCTCGAGAAAAAATAGCAAACGGTGGGTAAACAAATTACTGTTGGGCAATTGATAGAACTTCCCCCCCCCCCCCCCCCCCCCCCCCCCCCCCCCCCCCCCCCCCCCCCCCCCCCCCCCCCCCCCCCCCCCCCCCCCCCCCCCCCCCCCCCCCCCCCCCCCCCCCCCCCCCCCCCCCCCCCCCCCCCCCCCCCCCCCCCCCCCCCCCCCCCCCCCCCCCCCCCCCCCCCCCCCCCCCCCCCCCCCCCCCCCCCCCCCCCCCCCCCCCCCCCCCCCCCCCCCCCCCCCCCCCCCCCCCCCCCCCCCCCCCCCCCCCCCCCCCCCCCCCCCCCCCCCCCCCCCCCCCCCCCCCCCCCCCCCCCCCCCCCCCCCCCCCCCCCCCCCCCCCCCCCCCCCCCCCCCCCCCCCCCCCCCCCCCCCCCCCCCCCCCCCCCCCCCCCCCCCCCCCCCCCCCCCCCCCCCCCCCCCCCCCCCCCCCCCCCCCCCCCCCCCCCCCCCCCCCCCCCCCCCCCCCCCCCCCCCCCCCCCCCCCCCCCCCCCCCCCCCCCCCCCCCCCCCCCCCCCCCCCCCCCCCCCCCCCCCCCCCCCCCCCCCCCCCCCCCCCCCCCCCCCCCCCCCCCCCCCCCCCCCCCCCCCCCCCCCCCCCCCCCCCCCCCCCCCCCCCCCCCCCCCCCCCCCCCCCCCCCCCCCCCCCCCCCCCCCCCCCCCCCCCCCCCCCCCCCCCCCCCCCCCCCCCCCCCCCCCCCCCCCCCCCCCCCCCCCCCCCCCCCCCCCCCCCCCCCCCCCCCCCCCCCCCCCCCCCCCCCCCCCCCCCCCCCCCCCCCCCCCCCCCCCCCCCCCCCCCCCCCCCCCCCCCCCCCCCCCCCCCCCCCCCCCCCCCCCCCCCCCCCCCCCCCCCCCCCCCCCCCCCCCCCCCCCCCCCCCCCCCCCCCCCCCCCCCCCCCCCCCCCCCCCCCCCCCCCCCCCCCCCCCCCCCCCCCCCCCCCCCCCCCCCCCCCCCCCCCCCCCCCCCCCCCCCCCCCCCCCCCCCCCCCCCCCCCCCCCCCCCCCCCCCCCCCCCCCCCCCCCCCCCCCCCCCCCCCCCCCCCCCCCCCCCCCCCCCCCCCCCCCCCCCCCCCCCCCCCCCCCCCCCCCCCCCCCCCCCCCCCCCCCCCCCCCCCCCCCCCCCCCCCCCCCCCCCCCCCCCCCCCCCCCCCCCCCCCCCCCCCCCCCCCCCCCCCCCCCCCCCCCCCCCCCCCCCCCCCCCCCCCCCCCCCCCCCCCCCCCCCCCCCCCCCCCCCCCCCCCCCCCCCCCCCCCCCCCCCCCCCCCCCCCCCCCCCCCCCCCCCCCCCCCCCCCCCCCCCCCCCCCCCCCCCCCCCCCCCCCCCCCCCCCCCCCCCCCCCCCCCCCCCCCCCCCCCCCCCCCCCCCCCCCCCCCCCCCCCCCCCCCCCCCCCCCCCCCCCCCCCCCCCCCCCCCCCCCCCCCCCCCCCCCCCCCCCCCCCCCCCCCCCCCCCCCCCCCCCCCCCCCCCCCCCCCCCCCCCCCCCCCCCCCCCCCCCCCCCCCCCCCCCCCCCCCCCCCCCCCCCCCCCCCCCCCCCCCCCCCCCCCCCCCCCCCCCCCCCCCCCCCCCCCCCCCCCCCCCCCCCCCCCCCCCCCCCCCCCCCCCCCCCCCCCCCCCCCCCCCCCCCCCCCCCCCCCCCCCCCCCCCCCCCCCCCCCCCCCCCCCCCCCCCCCCCCCCCCCCCCCCCCCCCCCCCCCCCCCCCCCCCCCCCCCCCCCCCCCCCCCCCCCCCCCCCCCCCCCCCCCCCCCCCCCCCCCCCCCCCCCCCCCCCCCCCCCCCCCCCCCCCCCCCCCCCCCCCCCCCCCCCCCCCCCCCCCCCCCCCCCCCCCCCCCCCCCCCCCCCCCCCCCCCCCCCCCCCCCCCCCCCCCCCCCCCCCCCCCCCCCCCCCCCCCCCCCCCCCCCCCCCCCCCCCCCCCCCCCCCCCCCCCCCCCCCCCCCCCCCCCCCCCCCCCCCCCCCCCCCCCCCCCCCCCCCCCCCCCCCCCCCCCCCCCCCCCCCCCCCCCCCCCCCCCCCCCCCCCCCCCCCCCCCCCCCCCCCCCCCCCCCCCCCCCCCCCCCCCCCCCCCCCCCCCCCCCCCCCCCCCCCCCCCCCCCCCCCCCCCCCCCCCCCCCCCCCCCCCCCCCCCCCCCCCCCCCCCCCCCCCCCCCCCCCCCCCCCCCCCCCCCCCCCCCCCCCCCCCCCCCCCCCCCCCCCCCCCCCCCCCCCCCCCCCCCCCCCCCCCCCCCCCCCCCCCCCCCCCCCCCCCCCCCCCCCCCCCCCCCCCCCCCCCCCCCCCCCCCCCCCCCCCCCCCCCCCCCCCCCCCCCCCCCCCCCCCCCCCCCCCCCCCCCCCCCCCCCCCCCCCCCCCCCCCCCCCCCCCCCCCCCCCCCCCCCCCCCCCCCCCCCCCCCCCCCCCCCCCCCCCCCCCCCCCCCCCCCCCCCCCCCCCCCCCCCCCCCCCCCCCCCCCCCCCCCCCCCCCCCCCCCCCCCCCCCCCCCCCCCCCCCCCCCCCCCCCCCCCCCCCCCCCCCCCCCCCCCCCCCCCCCCCCCCCCCCCCCCCCCCCCCCCCCCCCCCCCCCCCCCCCCCCCCCCCCCCCCCCCCCCCCCCCCCCCCCCCCCCCCCCCCCCCCCCCCCCCCCCCCCCCCCCCCCCCCCCCCCCCCCCCCCCCCCCCCCCCCCCCCCCCCCCCCCCCCCCCCCCCCCCCCCCCCCCCCCCCCCCCCCCCCCCCCCCCCCCCCCCCCCCCCCCCCCCCCCCCCCCCCCCCCCCCCCCCCCCCCCCCCCCCCCCCCCCCCCCCCCCCCCCCCCCCCCCCCCCCCCCCCCCCCCCCCCCCCCCCCCCCCCCCCCCCCCCCCCCCCCCCCCCCCCCCCCCCCCCCCCCCCCCCCCCCCCCCCCCCCCCCCCCCCCCCCCCCCCCCCCCCCCCCCCCCCCCCCCCCCCCCCCCCCCCCCCCCCCCCCCCCCCCCCCCCCCCCCCCCCCCCCCCCCCCCCCCCCCCCCCCCCCCCCCCCCCCCCCCCCCCCCCCCCCCCCCCCCCCCCCCCCCCCCCCCCCCCCCCCCCCCCCCCCCCCCCCCCCCCCCCCCCCCCCCCCCCCCCCCCCCCCCCCCCCCCCCCCCCCCCCCCCCCCCCCCCCCCCCCCCCCCCCCCCCCCCCCCCCCCCCCCCCCCCCCCCCCCCCCCCCCCCCCCCCCCCCCCCCCCCCCCCCCCCCCCCCCCCCCCCCCCCCCCCCCCCCCCCCCCCCCCCCCCCCCCCCCCCCCCCCCCCCCCCCCCCCCCCCCCCCCCCCCCCCCCCCCCCCCCCCCCCCCCCCCCCCCCCCCCCCCCCCCCCCCCCCCCCCCCCCCCCCCCCCCCCCCCCCCCCCCCCCCCCCCCCCCCCCCCCCCCCCCCCCCCCCCCCCCCCCCCCCCCCCCCCCCCCCCCCCCCCCCCCCCCCCCCCCCCCCCCCCCCCCCCCCCCCCCCCCCCCCCCCCCCCCCCCCCCCCCCCCCCCCCCCCCCCCCCCCCCCCCCCCCCCCCCCCCCCCCCCCCCCCCCCCCCCCCCCCCCCCCCCCCCCCCCCCCCCCCCCCCCCCCCCCCCCCCCCCCCCCCCCCCCCCCCCCCCCCCCCCCCCCCCCCCCCCCCCCCCCCCCCCCCCCCCCCCCCCCCCCCCCCCCCCCCCCCCCCCCCCCCCCCCCCCCCCCCCCCCCCCCCCCCCCCCCCCCCCCCCCCCCCCCCCCCCCCCCCCCCCCCCCCCCCCCCCCCCCCCCCCCCCCCCCCCCCCCCCCCCCCCCCCCCCCCCCCCCCCCCCCCCCCCCCCCCCCCCCCCCCCCCCCCCCCCCCCCCCCCCCCCCCCCCCCCCCCCCCCCCCCCCCCCCCCCCCCCCCCCCCCCCCCCCCCCCCCCCCCCCCCCCCCCCCCCCCCCCCCCCCCCCCCCCCCCCCCCCCCCCCCCCCCCCCCCCCCCCCCCCCCCCCCCCCCCCCCCCCCCCCCCCCCCCCCCCCCCCCCCCCCCCCCCCCCCCCCCCCCCCCCCCCCCCCCCCCCCCCCCCCCCCCCCCCCCCCCCCCCCCCCCCCCCCCCCCCCCCCCCCCCCCCCCCCCCCCCCCCCCCCCCCCCCCCCCCCCCCCCCCCCCCCCCCCCCCCCCCCCCCCCCCCCCCCCCCCCCCCCCCCCCCCCCCCCCCCCCCCCCCCCCCCCCCCCCCCCCCCCCCCCCCCCCCCCCCCCCCCCCCCCCCCCCCCCCCCCCCCCCCCCCCCCCCCCCCCCCCCCCCCCCCCCCCCCCCCCCCCCCCCCCCCCCCCCCCCCCCCCCCCCCCCCCCCCCCCCCCCCCCCCCCCCCCCCCCCCCCCCCCCCCCCCCCCCCCCCCCCCCCCCCCCCCCCCCCCCCCCCCCCCCCCCCCCCCCCCCCCCCCCCCCCCCCCCCCCCCCCCCCCCCCCCCCCCCCCCCCCCCCCCCCCCCCCCCCCCCCCCCCCCCCCCCCCCCCCCCCCCCCCCCCCCCCCCCCCCCCCCCCCCCCCCCCCCCCCCCCCCCCCCCCCCCCCCCCCCCCCCCCCCCCCCCCCCCCCCCCCCCCCCCCCCCCCCCCCCCCCCCCCCCCCCCCCCCCCCCCCCCCCCCCCCCCCCCCCCCCCCCCCCCCCCCCCCCCCCCCCCCCCCCCCCCCCCCCCCCCCCCCCCCCCCCCCCCCCCCCCCCCCCCCCCCCCCCCCCCCCCCCCCCCCCCCCCCCCCCCCCCCCCCCCCCCCCCCCCCCCCCCCCCCCCCCCCCCCCCCCCCCCCCCCCCCCCCCCCCCCCCCCCCCCCCCCCCCCCCCCCCCCCCCCCCCCCCCCCCCCCCCCCCCCCCCCCCCCCCCCCCCCCCCCCCCCCCCCCCCCCCCCCCCCCCCCCCCCCCCCCCCCCCCCCCCCCCCCCCCCCCCCCCCCCCCCCCCCCCCCCCCCCCCCCCCCCCCCCCCCCCCCCCCCCCCCCCCCCCCCCCCCCCCCCCCCCCCCCCCCCCCCCCCCCCCCCCCCCCCCCCCCCCCCCCCCCCCCCCCCCCCCCCCCCCCCCCCCCCCCCCCCCCCCCCCCCCCCCCCCCCCCCCCCCCCCCCCCCCCCCCCCCCCCCCCCCCCCCCCCCCCCCCCCCCCCCCCCCCCCCCCCCCCCCCCCCCCCCCCCCCCCCCCCCCCCCCCCCCCCCCCCCCCCCCCCCCCCCCCCCCCCCCCCCCCCCCCCCCCCCCCCCCCCCCCCCCCCCCCCCCCCCCCCCCCCCCCCCCCCCCCCCCCCCCCCCCCCCCCCCCCCCCCCCCCCCCCCCCCCCCCCCCCCCCCCCCCCCCCCCCCCCCCCCCCCCCCCCCCCCCCCCCCCCCCCCCCCCCCCCCCCCCCCCCCCCCCCCCCCCCCCCCCCCCCCCCCCCCCCCCCCCCCCCCCCCCCCCCCCCCCCCCCCCCCCCCCCCCCCCCCCCCCCCCCCCCCCCCCCCCCCCCCCCCCCCCCCCCCCCCCCCCCCCCCCCCCCCCCCCCCCCCCCCCCCCCCCCCCCCCCCCCCCCCCCCCCCCCCCCCCCCCCCCCCCCCCCCCCCCCCCCCCCCCCCCCCCCCCCCCCCCCCCCCCCCCCCCCCCCCCCCCCCCCCCCCCCCCCCCCCCCCCCCCCCCCCCCCCCCCCCCCCCCCCCCCCCCCCCCCCCCCCCCCCCCCCCCCCCCCCCCCCCCCCCCCCCCCCCCCCCCCCCCCCCCCCCCCCCCCCCCCCCCCCCCCCCCCCCCCCCCCCCCCCCCCCCCCCCCCCCCCCCCCCCCCCCCCCCCCCCCCCCCCCCCCCCCCCCCCCCCCCCCCCCCCCCCCCCCCCCCCCCCCCCCCCCCCCCCCCCCCCCCCCCCCCCCCCCCCCCCCCCCCCCCCCCCCCCCCCCCCCCCCCCCCCCCCCCCCCCCCCCCCCCCCCCCCCCCCCCCCCCCCCCCCCCCCCCCCCCCCCCCCCCCCCCCCCCCCCCCCCCCCCCCCCCCCCCCCCCCCCCCCCCCCCCCCCCCCCCCCCCCCCCCCCCCCCCCCCCCCCCCCCCCCCCCCCCCCCCCCCCCCCCCCCCCCCCCCCCCCCCCCCCCCCCCCCCCCCCCCCCCCCCCCCCCCCCCCCCCCCCCCCCCCCCCCCCCCCCCCCCCCCCCCCCCCCCCCCCCCCCCCCCCCCCCCCCCCCCCCCCCCCCCCCCCCCCCCCCCCCCCCCCCCCCCCCCCCCCCCCCCCCCCCCCCCCCCCCCCCCCCCCCCCCCCCCCCCCCCCCCCCCCCCCCCCCCCCCCCCCCCCCCCCCCCCCCCCCCCCCCCCCCCCCCCCCCCCCCCCCCCCCCCCCCCCCCCCCCCCCCCCCCCCCCCCCCCCCCCCCCCCCCCCCCCCCCCCCCCCCCCCCCCCCCCCCCCCCCCCCCCCCCCCCCCCCCCCCCCCCCCCCCCCCCCCCCCCCCCCCCCCCCCCCCCCCCCCCCCCCCCCCCCCCCCCCCCCCCCCCCCCCCCCCCCCCCCCCCCCCCCCCCCCCCCCCCCCCCCCCCCCCCCCCCCCCCCCCCCCCCCCCCCCCCCCCCCCCCCCCCCCCCCCCCCCCCCCCCCCCCCCCCCCCCCCCCCCCCCCCCCCCCCCCCCCCCCCCCCCCCCCCCCCCCCCCCCCCCCCCCCCCCCCCCCCCCCCCCCCCCCCCCCCCCCCCCCCCCCCCCCCCCCCCCCCCCCCCCCCCCCCCCCCCCCCCCCCCCCCCCCCCCCCCCCCCCCCCCCCCCCCCCCCCCCCCCCCCCCCCCCCCCCCCCCCCCCCCCCCCCCCCCCCCCCCCCCCCCCCCCCCCCCCCCCCCCCCCCCCCCCCCCCCCCCCCCCCCCCCCCCCCCCCCCCCCCCCCCCCCCCCCCCCCCCCCCCCCCCCCCCCCCCCCCCCCCCCCCCCCCCCCCCCCCCCCCCCCCCCCCCCCCCCCCCCCCCCCCCCCCCCCCCCCCCCCCCCCCCCCCCCCCCCCCCCCCCCCCCCCCCCCCCCCCCCCCCCCCCCCCCCCCCCCCCCCCCCCCCCCCCCCCCCCCCCCCCCCCCCCCCCCCCCCCCCCCCCCCCCCCCCCCCCCCCCCCCCCCCCCCCCCCCCCCCCCCCCCCCCCCCCCCCCCCCCCCCCCCCCCCCCCCCCCCCCCCCCCCCCCCCCCCCCCCCCCCCCCCCCCCCCCCCCCCCCCCCCCCCCCCCCCCCCCCCCCCCCCCCCCCCCCCCCCCCCCCCCCCCCCCCCCCCCCCCCCCCCCCCCCCCCCCCCCCCCCCCCCCCCCCCCCCCCCCCCCCCCCCCCCCCCCCCCCCCCCCCCCCCCCCCCCCCCCCCCCCCCCCCCCCCCCCCCCCCCCCCCCCCCCCCCCCCCCCCCCCCCCCCCCCCCCCCCCCCCCCCCCCCCCCCCCCCCCCCCCCCCCCCCCCCCCCCCCCCCCCCCCCCCCCCCCCCCCCCCCCCCCCCCCCCCCCCCCCCCCCCCCCCCCCCCCCCCCCCCCCCCCCCCCCCCCCCCCCCCCCCCCCCCCCCCCCCCCCCCCCCCCCCCCCCCCCCCCCCCCCCCCCCCCCCCCCCCCCCCCCCCCCCCCCCCCCCCCCCCCCCCCCCCCCCCCCCCCCCCCCCCCCCCCCCCCCCCCCCCCCCCCCCCCCCCCCCCCCCCCCCCCCCCCCCCCCCCCCCCCCCCCCCCCCCCCCCCCCCCCCCCCCCCCCCCCCCCCCCCCCCCCCCCCCCCCCCCCCCCCCCCCCCCCCCCCCCCCCCCCCCCCCCCCCCCCCCCCCCCCCCCCCCCCCCCCCCCCCCCCCCCCCCCCCCCCCCCCCCCCCCCCCCCCCCCCCCCCCCCCCCCCCCCCCCCCCCCCCCCCCCCCCCCCCCCCCCCCCCCCCCCCCCCCCCCCCCCCCCCCCCCCCCCCCCCCCCCCCCCCCCCCCCCCCCCCCCCCCCCCCCCCCCCCCCCCCCCCCCCCCCCCCCCCCCCCCCCCCCCCCCCCCCCCCCCCCCCCCCCCCCCCCCCCCCCCCCCCCCCCCCCCCCCCCCCCCCCCCCCCCCCCCCCCCCCCCCCCCCCCCCCCCCCCCCCCCCCCCCCCCCCCCCCCCCCCCCCCCCCCCCCCCCCCCCCCCCCCCCCCCCCCCCCCCCCCCCCCCCCCCCCCCCCCCCCCCCCCCCCCCCCCCCCCCCCCCCCCCCCCCCCCCCCCCCCCCCCCCCCCCCCCCCCCCCCCCCCCCCCCCCCCCCCCCCCCCCCCCCCCCCCCCCCCCCCCCCCCCCCCCCCCCCCCCCCCCCCCCCCCCCCCCCCCCCCCCCCCCCCCCCCCCCCCCCCCCCCCCCCCCCCCCCCCCCCCCCCCCCCCCCCCCCCCCCCCCCCCCCCCCCCCCCCCCCCCCCCCCCCCCCCCCCCCCCCCCCCCCCCCCCCCCCCCCCCCCCCCCCCCCCCCCCCCCCCCCCCCCCCCCCCCCCCCCCCCCCCCCCCCCCCCCCCCCCCCCCCCCCCCCCCCCCCCCCCCCCCCCCCCCCCCCCCCCCCCCCCCCCCCCCCCCCCCCCCCCCCCCCCCCCCCCCCCCCCCCCCCCCCCCCCCCCCCCCCCCCCCCCCCCCCCCCCCCCCCCCCCCCCCCCCCCCCCCCCCCCCCCCCCCCCCCCCCCCCCCCCCCCCCCCCCCCCCCCCCCCCCCCCCCCCCCCCCCCCCCCCCCCCCCCCCCCCCCCCCCCCCCCCCCCCCCCCCCCCCCCCCCCCCCCCCCCCCCCCCCCCCCCCCCCCCCCCC
The DNA here is from genome assembly GCA_036873465.1 of Thinopyrum obtusiflorum. Lineage (NCBI taxonomy): Eukaryota > Viridiplantae > Streptophyta > Magnoliopsida > Poales > Poaceae > Thinopyrum > Thinopyrum obtusiflorum. The sequence goes on along the minus strand of JAAAWM010011950.1, from coordinate 32,475 downwards.
CCCCCCCCCCCCCCCCCCCCCCCCCCCCCCCCCCCCCCCCCCCCCCCCCCCCCCCCCCCCCCCCCCCCCCCCCCCCCCCCCCCCCCCCCCCCCCCCCCCCCCCCCCCCCCCCCCCCCCCCCCCCCCCCCCCCCCCCCCCCCCCCCCCCCCCCCCCCCCCCCCCCCCCCCCCCCCCCCCCCCCCCCCCCCCCCCCCCCCCCCCCCCCCCCCCCCCCCCCCCCCCCCCCCCCCCCCCCCCCCCCCCCCCCCCCCCCCCCCCCCCCCCCCCCCCCCCCCCCCCCCCCCCCCCCCCCCCCCCCCCCCCCCCCCCCCCCCCCCCCCCCCCCCCCCCCCCCCCCCCCCCCCCCCCCCCCGTTCGAACACTGGGGTGCGCACGAAGATCTCTCCCTACCTAATCACGCCCTCAGCCTCTCCGCGATCTCAAAGCCTAGCTCGACAAACCCGCAACACAAGAGACACGAGATTTATACTAGTTTGGGCCACCGTTGTGGTGTAATACCCTACTCCAGTGTGGTGTGGTGGATTGCCTCTTGGGCTGATGACAAACAGTACAAGGGAAGAACAGCCTCCTGAGGGGAGGTGTTCTTGTGCTCGGTGAACTTGTGTGGGTGAGGATGATCTGAATCAGTTTTTTCCTACTGTCGTGGCTAGTCCTATTTATAGAGGCCTTGGTCCTCTCCCCAAATATTGAGCGGGAAGGGAGCCAACACAGACAAATTCGAAGGGAGACAACAAGTACATGGTATCCTAACTAAAGGTGGTCTTTGCCTGCCAAAGGCTCTGGTGGTGACGCCGTCTTGGGCTCGACGGTGACCTCCGTCCTCCCGTCCTGCTGGTCTTGGTCTCGTTGCACCGATATGGAAACCTTTTCCTGATGCCTCGAGACTCCTCGCCTATGCTTGCCCCTTTAGCACCAAAGAGGAAACGAGGACACTGTGCGCGCTGTCGCTCGCCTGGCGCCCGCCTGGCTCCAGTCATCATGGCTTGCATCACAGGAACCTCGCGAGGTGTCCCTTGCCTTGATCTCTCCGCCCCTCGCGAGCCAACCTGGTGAGGTCGCTCCCAAGGAGGTCTTGTGTCATCCACCTCGCAAGGCTTGGCCCCTCGCGAGGGTCTTGAGTGTTTGCTGGTGAAGATAGGTTGTACAGGGCCGCTGGTGGAGCCACGCCGTGGGCTGCAGGCTGGCAAGTCTGGGGACCCCCATTCCCAGGACGCCGACAGTAACTTCGTCATCACTGTTGCCACGACGTCGTGCTGACGGAACTCTCCCTTGTCCTCAACTGGATCAAGAGATCGAGGGATGTCATCAAGCTGAATGTGTGCTGAACGCGGAGGTGTTGTACGTTCGGTACTTGGATCGCTGGATCGCGAAGATGTTCGACTACATCAACCATGTTACTAAATGCTTCTGCTTTCAGTCTACGAGGGTAGGTGGACACACTATCCCCGCTCGTTGCTATTCATCTCCTAGATAGATCTTGCATGATCATAGGTAAATTTTTTGAAATACTGCGTTCCCCAATGGTGGCATCCGAGCCAGGTCTATGCGTAGATGTTATATGCACGAGTAGAACACAATGAGTTGTGGGCGATAATAGTCATATTGCTTACCACCAACGCCTTACTATAATTCGGCGGTATTGTTGGATGAAGCGGCCCGGACCGACATTACATGACCGTGTTCATGAGATTGGTTCTACCGACGTGCTTCGCACACAGGTGGCTGGCGGGTGTCTGTTTCTCCAATTTTAGTTGAATCGAGTTTGACTATGACCGGTCCTTGTTGAAGGTTAAAACATCACACTTGACAAAAAATCATTGTGGTTTTGATGCGTAGGTAAGAATGGTTCTTGCTAGAAGCCTGTAGCAGCCACATAAAACATGCAACAACAAAGTAGAAGACGTCTAACTTGTTTTTGCAGGGCATCTTGTGATGTGATATGGTCAAGACACGATGAGATATAAATTGTTGTATGAGATGATCATGTTTTGTTAAAGTTATCGGCAACTGGCAGTAGCCTTATGGTTGTCTCTTTATTGCATAAGATGCAAGCACCATATAATTGCTTTACTTTATCGCTATGCGATAGCAATAGTTGCAAAAGCAATAGTTGGCCAGACGACCATGTGACGACACGTTGATAGAGATCAAGATGATGGAGATCATGGTGTCATGCCGGTGATGATGGAGATCATGATGGTACATTGGAGATGGAGATCAAAGGCACAAGATGATGATGGCCATATCATGACACATATTTTGATTGCATGTGATGTTTATCTTCTATGCATCTTATTTTGCATAGTACGACGGTAGCATTATGAGATGATCCCTCACTAAATTTCAAGGTATAAGTGTTCTCCCTGAGTATGCACCGTTGCTACAGGTCATCGTGCCGAGACACCACGTGATGATCGGGTGTGATAAGCTCTACGTTCACATACAACAGGTGCAAGCCAGTTTTGCACGTGCAGAATACTCAGGTTAAACTTGACGAGCCTAGCATATGCAGATATGGCCTCGGAACACTAAGATCGAAAGGTCAAACGTGAATCATATAGTAGATATGATCAACATAGAGATGTTCACCATTGAAAACTTCTCCATCTCACGTGATGATCGGACATGGTTTAGTTGATATTGATCACGTGATCATTTACATGACTCGAGGGATGTCTATCTAAGTGGGAGTTCTTAAGTAATATGATTAATTGAACTTTAATTTATCATGAACTTAGTCCTGATAGTTTTTGCATATCTATGTTGTAGATAAATAGCTCGCGTATAGCTCCCCTGTTTTATTTTTGATATGTTCCTAGAGAAAACTAAGTTGAAAAATGATAGTAGCAATGATGCGGATTGGGTCCGTGATCAGAGGATTATCCTCATTGCTGCATAGAAGAATTATGTCCTTGATGCACCGCTAGGTGACAGACCTATTGCAGGAGCAGACGCAGACGTTATGAACATTTGACAAGCTCGGTATGATGACTACTTGATAGTTTAGTGCACCATGCTTTACGGCTTAGAACCGGGAGTTCAAAAATGTTTTGAATGCCATTGAGCATATGAGATGTTCCAAGAGCTAAAATTGGTATTTCAGACTCATGCCCGAGTCGAGAGGTGTGAGACCTCTGACAAGTATTTTGCCTACAAGATGGAGGAGAATAGCTCAACCAGTGAGCATGTGCTCAGAATGTCTGAGTACTACAATCGCTTAAATCAAGTGGGAGTTCATCTTCCAGATAAGATAGTGATTGACAGAGTTCTCTAGTCACTATCACCAAGTTCCAGGAACTTCATGATGAACTATAATATGCAAGGGATGACGAAAACGATTCCCAAGCTCTCCGTGATGCTGAAATCGGCGAAGGTAGAAATCAAGAAAAGCATCAAATGTTGATGATTGACAAGACCACTAGTTTCAAGTAAAAGGGCAAGGGAAAGAAAGGGAACTTCAAGAAGAATGGCAAGCAAGTTGCCACTCCCATGAAGAATCCCAAAGCTAGACCCAAGCCTGAAAGTGAGTGCTTCTACTGCAAAGGAAATGGTCACTGGAAGCGGAACGACCCCAAATACTTGGAGGATAAGAAGGATGGCAAAGTGAACAAAAGTATATATGATATACATATTATTGATGTGTACCTTACTAGTGTTCATAGTAGCCCCTGGGTATTTGATACTGGTTCAGTTGCTATGATTAGTAACTTGAAACAGGAGTTACAAAATGAACAGAGACTAGTTGAGGGCGAGGTGACGATGTGTGTTGGAAGTGATTCCAAGGTAAATAGATCACCATCGCACACTCCCTTTACCTTCGGGATTAGTGTTGAACCTAAAATAAATGTTATTTGGTGTTTGCGTTGAAGCATAATATGATTGGATCATGTTTATTGCAATACGGTTATCCATTTAAGTCAAAGAATAATTGTTATTCTGTTTACATGAATAAAACCTTCTGTGGTCATACACCCAAGGTGAATGGTTTATTGAATCTCGATCGTAGTGATACATATATTCATAATATTGAAGCCAAAAAGATGCAAAGTTAATAATGATAGTGCAACTTATTTGTGGCATTGCCGTTTAGGTCATATTGGTGTAAAGCGCATGAAGAAACTCCATGCTGATGGGCTTTTGGAATCACTTGATTATGAATCACTTGATGCTTGCCAACCATGCCTCATGGGCAAGATGGCTAAGACTCCATTCTCCGGAACAATGGAGCGAGCAACTGACTTATTGGAAATAATACATACTGATGTATGCGGTCCGATGAGTGTTGAGGCTCGCGGCGGGTATCGTTATTTTCTTCACAGATGATTTGAGCAGATATGGGTATATCTACTTAATGAAACATAAGTCTGAAACATTTGAAAAGTTCAAAGAATTTCAGAGTGAAGTGGAAAATCATCGTAACAAGAAAATAAAGTTTCTACGATCTGATCGCAGAGGCGAATATTTGAGTTACGAGTTTGGCCTTCATTTAAAACAATGTGGAATAGTTTCACAACTCACGCCACCTGGAACACCACAGTGTAATGGTGTGTCCGAACATCGTGACCGTACTTTATTAGATATGGTGCGATCTATGATGTCTCTTACTGATTTACCACTATCATTTTAGGGTTACACATTAGAGACAGCTGCATTCATGTTAAATAGGGCACCATCTAATCCGTTCAGACGACACCATATGAACTGTGGTTTGGCAAGAAACCTAAGTTGTCATTTCTTAAAGTTTGGGACTGCGATGCTTATGTGAAAAAGCTTCAACCTGATAAGCTTGAACCCAAATCGGAGAAATGCGTCTTCATAGGGTACCCAAAGGAGACTCTTGGGTACACCTTCTATCATAGATCTGAAGGCAAGATATTCATTGCTAAGAATGGATCCTTTCTAGACAAGAAGTTTATCTCGAAAGAAGTGAGTGGGAGGAAAGTAGAACTTGATGAGGTAACTGTACCTTCTCTTGAATTGGAAAGTAGTTCATCACAGAAATCAGTTCTAGTGATGCCTACACCAATTAGTGAGGAAGTTAATGATGATGATCATGAAACTTCGGATCAAGTTACTACCTGTAACATCCCAATTTTCAATTTGGATGTTAATCATTAGGTCATCATATGCATTCATGCTCTTTGCATTTTTAATTGAATTTTATTTGGACATTTTGATCCTAGAAACCTTAAGCAACTCAAGGACCCAAGGAGAGAGTTGGAGGTTTCACTAAATTTTCCTATTTGAATTTATTTCAAATTTGAAAAGAGGATCAATTTGATTTTAATAATTTCTCTCCAATTATTTCCAACAATAAAAATAAATGAGAGAAGATAAAATGACTTCTTGAACAGAGGACAAATATTGGAGAAGAAATTTTAAAATCAAATTATTTTTATTGGTATTTTATTTGCTATTTTATTTGAAGTAAATAAAAACATGCATTTTTTAAAATTGCATTCTAGTCTTGAAAAATGTTCATCTTGTCCTAAATATTAGGTTTGGACGGTGAAAATTGTTTCTGGAATTTTTAGAATTTTTTTTATATTTTATTAGGATTTTGGCGAAATTTTAAAAAAAAGTTCCTGGGCCGGCCCAGCCGCAGCCGGGCCACGGCCCAGCCGAGCGCCGCCGCCTTCCTCCGGCTCGAGACCAGAGTCCCGAGTTCGCCCGCGCCGCCACCGTGTCCGACAAGGCCAACCCCGCCCCCTCCCGCAAGCCGCCCCGCCACCTCTCCCCTCCTTAAATACGCCGCCCCATCACCCTTCTCCTCCTCATCAAGCCGCCGCGCCGCCCCGCAGCCGAGCCGCGCCGCCATCGCCGTTCGCTGCTACCGCTAGCTGCTGCCGCCGCCTCCCCGCACCGCTGCCCCGCCTCGCCGTCGTCGCCCCATCGCCGGAGCAGCCGGATCTCGCCGCCGCCCGCCAGATCCCGCCGCCGGTTTTCTCCGGTTAAACGGTATAAAAACCGTTCGGTTTTTCTGGTTTTTTTAGATCGGTTTAGTTTTAGATCGGTTTTTCGTTTTTGTTTTAGTCTAATTAGTAAATGTTCACTGGTTAGATCATTTTAACGAATGGTTTTCGTTCGTTAGCCTCTGTTAGCGAACGTTCGTTCGTTAGATTTTTTTCTTTTTAATTTTATTTTCAGCCAGGGACCTATCTGTGAATATTTTTTCTTACAAATTAGTCCCTGAACTTCAAACCCTCGCTACCTTTTGCTTGTTTGTGCAAATCCAGTGAAACCAATGCCACAATCTTCGTCTTGTTCCCCTCTGTCCAGATAATCAACTTGAACATGATTTTGACAATTTAAAGTTTGGTTTCAAGCAGATTTGAATTTTGAACTTCTTTTGATCGTAGTTTGAGTTTCGTAACTCCGATTCGATTGATTCTTTTTGCAAATCGAACCTCTTCTCTTGAACTTTCTGTTCAGATCTTTTCTCTTGGTTTTACCTTTGCATCTTATGATTGAGTGCTTATGTATTCTATTGTTTGTTCACGATAGAGTTTCTGGAGTGCGAGGCTTGCTACTACGAATCTCTAGGTTTTTCCGATCGTCAGCAAGGCAAGTAACACTTTGATCATATCCCTTTATTACCCAGTTTTTATGCATTAGTTTCAACCCTCAAACACTGCATGAGTAGGATTTGATTAACATGTGGGTATTGGGAAGTAGTTGTTGAGGTAGCACCTATTGTCCTATATCAAACCCTGGGTATTTACCACGTTATGCTTATATTGCTATGCTATGCTCGTAGACGTGGTTTGGTTTGAGAGAATTCATGGAAGATGTGAGAGATTATTGTTAACTAAGGTTTAACTTAAGGTGGCTACTTTAATACACATCTGGGTGGATTGGTTTGTGGGCACCTGGGGAATCCAGTGTTGTCCAAGGAGATCCCGGGGTATCCGTGTGATCATCCTATGGTTCGCCACCCAGGCTCAAAGGGATCATTATGTTATTCATGCTGGAAACTTCCGTGTGCAGCCACAAGCCATTATGGGCTCTGGCATAGTTGAGTATGTTGTGTGACTTCTTATAGTGGTAGACTAGCAGATGTAGGGGATGTAGGTGGTACTGTCTACCCGTCGTAAAGAGCTAACGCTTCTGAAAGACTGTGTCTCGGTCATCCGTTTCTCAAACATCATGCAGTGCAAGAAATTTAATGGAGGAGATCGAGTCTTGTGGGGAAAAGTGCGCAAACCTCTGCAGAGTGTACAAACTAATCATGGTTAGCCGTGTCCCCGGTTATGGACATCTTGAGTATCTGGTGCTTGAATTATTATGTTGATCTCATCACTTTACTTAATTAATTTTGTCGGGTTATTAACTTTTAATTGGGATTGAGTTGGGGTTACCTTCTCAATGTTTTCAACCAACTTTGTAGTTAAATCAAATATATTACTTTGTTGTAGGGAAAAACTAGCTTTATGCAAATGATAACCATAGAGCCTCCACCAGCCATATATGCATGTAGTGATAGCTGTTATTTGTTCATTGCTCTATAGTGTTATCTTGCCAGCATATTCCATGTGCTGACGTACACAGGCTGCAACGTATTATGTTGCAGAGTTTTCAGACGAAGAGTAAGGTGTGCTAGGTCATTGTCATGCACTCAGTTTTTCCATGGAGTTGGATGGAATTCTTCTACCTTCGAAGCTTCCGCTGTTATCTTATTTAGATGGCCTTCAGCCATATTATTGTAATAACTTCTCTTTTGAGACATTCAATGTAATAAGTGTGTGATTGAACTCTGTTATAAATCCTCGAGTACTGTGTGTGTCAGCAATACCGATCCAGGGATGACACTTAAGCATAGACTTGACCGCCTGAGGTCGGGTCGCTACAAGATGGTATCAGAGCACACGCTGACTGTAGGACGCGACCACTAGGATAAGCCACAGGATACTCCTCTCTACTCATTTCTGACTCTTCTCCATTTTCTACGCTATAGATGGCGGACCCAAGGAACAAGTTGACTCAACCAGATGAGGACACACCTTTTGGACGACACTTGAAGAAAGTCACTAGGTACCTGAGCATCGGAATACCAAGCTTCACCGGGACCTACACCGCCACTCTACCTGAAGAAGACCGTTGGATGATTCGAGTTCATATTCCAGGAAGGACATTCACACCAGTTACTGAGCCCATAGAGTTTTCCTTTGATGCACCAACCTGGAGTCTAGGAAAGAGCATGGCAGCCCACATCGCCATTGGACGCATCGGCGAGGTTTACAACAAGGATCTTAAGGACACCATCTACCAGATATGTGGACACCGAGACGAGCAGTGGGAGATGATTTGCACCAGGAGGGATAAATCCATTGCAGCCTACATCCAGGAGTTAAACCAGCACATTCATCGTCAGGAGAACTAGATGTGCGCCAGTATGATAGACATGAAGAAGGTGATGACTCGGAACATGGAGCTAGAAGAGGAACTCAAGTCTACACGCGATGGATATGAAGAAGAAATTACAGTGCTACTGGAGAAGAATGAAGACCTGAAGAAGAAACTAGGAATATTCATGGGAGATCCCGAACCTGAGGAGGACAACCATCCTGAAGACTACATCATAATCGACGACACCGACTCCGACCCCGATAGTGATGATGATTATGAAGACAAAGCTGAAGCAGATATCATGGAGTCTTCCACCGATCAAAATTTCTAGTCGACCACCATATTATCAGTAGTATTCCCCCATGTATACAGTAATAGTTCGAGCCTTTTGTAACGGTAGTTTAGATCGATTGTATGATCTTGTTTGAATTGAGTGGTGTGAAATAAATGTGTTTGTCTCATGTGCATATGGGTAGTGATTTCGCTTTAGACCTCACTCTATTCTATTCTCACCCCTCTAAAACCTATCAGATGCCTCCGAGACATGACCCTGGATTTGTCTTCCCATCGGAGCTCATTCAGTTGATCCAACAGCAGAATGCCTTGATGCAGTTGCTAGTCCAGAACCAAGGCAACAACAACAACAACAACAACCCACCGCCACCACCTCCAGTGGACAACTTAGCCCGTTTTCTGAGGTTGAATCCGCCGGTGTTATCTAGTAGCACTAAGCCGATTGTTGCTGATGACTGGCTCCGCATGATTGGAAGGGAGCTGACCACCGCAGGTTGCACAGATGCTGAGAAGGTGTGTTTTGCCGCACACCAACTGGATGGACTCGCAACCTCATGGTGGTAGAACTACACTGCCACTTTTCCCGTGGCCAATGTCACTTGGGATCAATTTCAGCAAGCATTCCACACTGCACATGTCTCAGCTGGAGCTATGAGTATGAAGAAGCATGAGTTTCATAACTTACGCCAGGGAAACCGTACTGTGGTGCAGTACGTGGATGAGTTCAGCAAGTTAGCTCGTTATGCCCCAGATGATGTGGCCACAGATGCCACGAAGCAGGAGAAGTTTATGGAAGGGCTGAATGATGAGCTGAGTATGCAGTTGATGGTGGCAACATTCACTAACTATCAGGAGTTGGTAGACATGGCTCTTATGATAGAAGGCAAGCAGCAGCAGATAGAGAGCCGCAAAAGGAAGTATGGACAGGGGAAGTACAATTCTGGAGCTCAGCAGAAGCCTCGCTTTACCCCAAACTCGGGAGGACATACCCATCATAACCATGGAGGCCACACCCACAATGCAGGGAGTTCACATAACCACAGTGGCCCTAAGAATGGAAATGGGAACGGAGCAAACAACAACCAGGCCGTTCCAACCCAGCAACACCCGCCAAGAAGGATCTGAGTCACGTTACCTGTTACAAGTGCGGGAAGACTGGACACTACGCCAATGATTGTTCTAAATTAAAGAATGGCAATGGAAATGGAAGCTCTGGAAAGAAGCCCAATCCTTCACCAGAGGACAGGTGAACCACATCAACGTGGAGGAAGTTGAAGAGCAGCCTGACGCAGTGATTGGTAAGTTTTTGATTAAGTCATTTACCGCTCTCGTTCTTTTTGACACTGGTGCATCTCATTCATACATATCAAGGGGATTTGTGGACAAGTTTAAATTGCCAACCTTAGCCCTTAGGTCACCCATGTTAGTAAGCTCGCCAGGAGCGGAGTATATGACCAGCCGATGGTGTGATCGGTTACCATTAACCATTGGTAGCCATGTTTTTTCCTCAGACCTTATAATTTTGGAATCACAAGGACTGGATATAATACTAGGTATGGATTGGCTATCGAAGTATGGAGGAAATATCGACTGTGCTAATAAGTCGATACTACTCACCACCCCTGAGGGAAAAAGGATCAAGTATGTATCTAGGCATGCGCCAAGGAGGACCCAAGTAAATTCGCTCTCAGGAGTTGTTCAGGAAGAAGTGCTAGTAGTGAAGGATTACCCTGATGTTTTTCCAGAGGAATTACCAGGCATGCCACCAGATCGAGATATAGAATTTTTGATAGAGCTGTTGCCAGGCACCGGACCAATATCAAAGACACCGTATCGGATGCCCGCAAATGATCTGGAGGAAATTAAGAAGCAGATTAAGGAGTTATTGGAGAAAGGTTATATCCGACCAAGTTCATCACCGTGGGGAGCCCCAGTGCTCTTAGTTGAGAAGAAGGATGGATCTTTGAGAATGGTTGTTGATTATCGTGCATTAAATGAGGTGACGATCAAGAACAAGTACCCACTACCGATGATCAATGACTTGTTTGACCAGCTGTAGGGAGCTAAAGTATCCTCTAAGGTCGATCTTCGATCAGGACACCACCAGCTGAAGATCCGAGAATAGGATATACCCAAGACAGCTTTTACCATAAGGTATGGGCTATATGAGTATATGGTCATGTCTTTTGGATTGACTAACGCCCCTGCCTATTTTATGAGTATGATGAATAAGGTGTTCATGGAGTTCTTGGATAAGTTTGTTGTGGTGTTCATTGATGATATATTAGTGTACTCGAAGAATGAAGAGGAACACAAGGAACACTTGCGATTAGTTCACGAGAAGCTCCGAGAACATCAGCTATATGCCAAATTCAGCAAATGCGAATTTTGGTTGAAAGAAGTTGGATTTCTTGGACATGTTATATCAGGAGAAGGTATAGCCGTAGACCCTACCAAGGTTCAGTCTGTCACTGAGTGGTCGGCACCCACCTTAGTTGGAGAGATCAGCAGTTTTCTTGGACTCGCAGGATACTATAGGAGATTCATTGAGAATTTTTCCAAGATTGCAAAGCCCATGACAGAGTTGTTGAAGAAGGACACCAAGTTCAAATGGACCGAGGAATGTGAGGCCAGTTTTCAGGAGTTGAAGAAACGTTTAGTTACAGCCCCGGTGCTAATTCTTTCGGATATACGCAAGGATTTACAAGCTTATTGCGATGCTTCTTGCCTGGGACTTGGAGGTGTACTTATGCAAGACAGAAGAGTTGTTTCATATGCCTCACAACAGCTTCGACCTCATGAGTTGAATTATGCCACACATGATTTGGAGTTAGCAGCCGTAGTGCACGCGCTCAAGACCTGGAGACATTTTCTTATTGGAAACCGTTGTGATGTATACACGGATCACAAGAGTTTGAAGTACATTTTCACGCAGAAGGAGTTGAATCTCAGGCAGAGGAGATGGTTGGATCTCATAAAGGATTATGATATGAAGCTGCATTATCATCCGGGAAAGGCCAATGTTGTAGCAGCCGCTTTGAGCCGCAAGAGTTATGTGAATACTCTCGTAACCAGAGATTACCGCATGAGTTGGCCGACGATCTCAAGGAACTTCGTTTGGAGATAGTTCCGAGAGGTTTTGTTGCAGCTTTGGAGGTTCAGTCCACGTTATTGGGAAAGATTCGAGAAGCCCATAAGACTGATAAGGAGATTGCTGAGATAAAGGAAAAGATGAGTAAAGGAAAAGCTAAAGGTTTTCGTGAGGACGAGCACGAAACTCTATGGTTTGAGGATTGTATTTATGTGCCCAAGGATGCAGAGATCAGGAAGTTAATACTTCAAGAAGCTCATGACTCACCATACTCGATTCACCCCGAAAACACCAAGATGTATTTGGATTTGAAGGAACATTTCTGGTGGACAGGTATGAAGAAGGATATTGCTGAGTATGTAGCAGTATGTGATGTATGTCAGAGAGTTAAGGCAGAACACCAGAAGCCAGCAGGATTATTACAGCCTATGCCGATACTCGAATGGAAGTGGGATAAACTTGGCATGGACTTTATCACCGGATTACCCAGGACACGATCGGGTTACGATTCCGTCTGGGTAGTAGTAGATCGCTTGACCAAAGTGGCTCACTTTATCCCCCTGAAAACCACTTATACGAGTGCGAAGTTGGCCAAGATATACATGACCAGGATCATATGTCTGCATGGAGTTCCGAGGACCATCTTATCAGATAGAGGAACACAATTTACTTTGAAGTTTTGGAATCAGTTACACCAGACTTTGGGTACCAGGCTAGAGTTCAGTACAGCCTTTCATCCGCAGACAGATGGACAGACCGAGAGAGTTAATCAGATTCTGGAGGACATGTTGAGAGCTTGTGTGCTAGATTGTGGATCTAGTTGGGACAATAATTTGCCTTACACAGAGTTCTCATACAACAACAGTTACCAGGCTAGTTTGAAGATGGCCCCTTTTGAAGCCTTGTATGGAAGAAGGTGCAGGACACCGTTGATGTGGGATGAAGTTGGAGGCCGTCAGTTGTTCAGACCATATTTAATCAAAGAGTCTGAAGAGAAGGTTAAATTCATTCGTGATAGACTGAAGGTAGCTCAGTCCAGGCAGAAAAGTTATGCTGATACGAAACGCAAGGAGGTAGTCTATGAAATCGAAGACAGAGCGTATCTCCATGTGTCACCACTGCGAGGAGTTAAACGATTTGGAGTCAAAGGAAAGTTAGCCCCTAGATTTGTAGGACCATACCGAGTTTTGGAACGTATGGGAGAAGTGGCCTACAAGTTGGAATTACCCGAAGGTTTGTCAGGAGTTCATGATGTGTTTCACGTTTCCCAGTTAAAGATGTGCCTTGCTGAGATGGCCAATATTCCTTTGAGAGGTACAGTGCCCCTGGAAGCAATTCAATTGGAAAGTGACCTAACCTACGAGGAGAAACCCATCAAAATTCTCGAGTTTGCCAGCCGAGTTACACTTAACAAGGTTATCAAGTTTTGCAAGGTTCAGTGGAGCCACCATACTGAGGAAGAAGCCACCTGGGAGCGAGAGGAAGACCTACGGAAAGACCACCCACACCTATTTTCTAGCCAATCCGAATCTCGAGGGCGAGATTCATCTTAAGGGGGGTAGGTTTGTAACATCCCAATTTTCAATTTGGATGTTAATCATTAGGTCATCATATGCATTCATGCTCTTTGCATTTTTAATTGAATTTTATTTGGACATTTTGATCCTAGCCCCCCCCCCCCCCCCCCCCCCCCCCCCCCCCCCCCCCCCCCCCCCCCCCCCCCCCCCCCCCCCCCCCCCCCCCCCCCCCCCCCCCCCCCCCCCCCCCCCCCCCCCCCCCCCCCCCCCCCCCCCCCCCCCCCCCCCCCCCCCCCCCCCCCCCCCCCCCCCCCCCCCCCCCCCCCCCCCCCCCCCCCCCCCCCCCCCCCCCCCCCCCCCCCCCCCCCCCCCCCCCCCCCCCCCCCCCCCCCCCCCCCCCCCCCCCCCCCCCCCCCCCCCCCCCCCCCCCCCCCCCCCCCCCCCCCCCCCCCCCCCCCCCCCCCCCCCCCCCCCCCCCCCCCCCCCCCCCCCCCCCCCCCCCCCCCCCCCCCCCCCCCCCCCCCCCCCCCCCCCCCCCCCCCCCCCCCCCCCCCCCCCCCCCCCCCCCCCCCCCCCCCCCCCCCCCCCCCCCCCCCCCCCCCCCCCCCCCCCCCCCCCCCCCCCCCCCCCCCCCCCCCCCCCCCCCCCCCCCCCCCCCCCCCCCCCCCCCCCCCCCCCCCCCCCCCCCCCCCCCCCCCCCCCCCCCCCCCCCCCCCCCCCCCCCCCCCCCCCCCCCCCCCCCCCCCCCCCCCCCCCCCCCCCCCCCCCCCCCCCCCCCCCCCCCCCCCCCCCCCCCCCCCCCCCCCCCCCCCCCCCCCCCCCCCCCCCCCCCCCCCCCCCCCCCCCCCCCCCCCCCCCCCCCCCCCCCCCCCCCCCCCCCCCCCCCCCCCCCCCCCCCCCCCCCCCCCCCCCCCCCCCCCCCCCCCCCCCCCCCCCCCCCCCCCCCCCCCCCCCCCCCCCCCCCCCCCCCCCCCCCCCCCCCCCCCCCCCCCCCCCCCCCCCCCCCCCCCCCCCCCCCCCCCCCCCCCCCCCCCCCCCCCCCCCCCCCCCCCCCCCCCCCCCCCCCCCCCCCCCCCCCCCCCCCCCCCCCCCCCCCCCCCCCCCCCCCCCCCCCCCCCCCCCCCCCCCCCCCCCCCCCCCCCCCCCCCCCCCCCCCCCCCCCCCCCCCCCCCCCCCCCCCCCCCCCCCCCCCCCCCCCCCCCCCCCCCCCCCCCCCCCCCCCCCCCCCCCCCCCCCCCCCCCCCCCCCCCCCCCCCCCCCCCCCCCCCCCCCCCCCCCCCCCCCCCCCCCCCCCCCCCCCCCCCCCCCCCCCCCCCCCCCCCCCCCCCCCCCCCCCCCCCCCCCCCCCCCCCCCCCCCCCCCCCCCCCCCCCCCCCCCCCCCCCCCCCCCCCCCCCCCCCCCCCCCCCCCCCCCCCCCCCCCCCCCCCCCCCCCCCCCCCCCCCCCCCCCCCCCCCCCCCCCCCCCCCCCCCCCCCCCCCCCCCCCCCCCCCCCCCCCCCCCTTCCGTGTGCAGCCACAAGCCATTATGGGCTCTGGCATAGTTGAGTATGTTGTGTGACCTCTTACAGTGGTAGACTAGCAGATGTAGGGGATGTAGGTGGTACTGTCTACCCATCGTAAAGAGCTAACACTTCTGAAAGACTTTCTCTCGGTCATCCGTTTCTCAAACATCATGCAGTGCGAGAAATTTAACGGAGGAGATCGAGTCTTGTGGGGAAAAGTGTGCAAACCTCTACAGAGTGTACAAACTAATCATGGTTAGCCGTGTCCCCGGTTATGGACATCTTGATTATCTGGTGCTTGAATTATTATGTTGATCTCATCACTTTACTTAATTTATTTTGTCGGGTTATTAACTTTTAATTGGGATTGAGTTGGGGTTACCTTCTCAATGTTTTCAACCAACTTTGTAGTTAAATAAAATATATTCCTTTGTTGTAGGGAAAAACTAGCTTTATGCAAATGATAACCATAGAGCCTCCACCAGCCATATATGCATGTAGTGATAGCTATTATTTGTTCATTGCTCTATAGTGTTATCTTGCCAGCATATTCCATGTGCTGAACTACACAGGCTGCAACGTATTATGTTGCAGAGTTTTCAGACGAAGAGTAAGGTGAGCTAGGTCGTTGTCAAGCACTCAGTTTTACCGTGGAGTTGGATGGCCTCTTCTACCTTCGAAGCTTCCGCTGTTATCTTATTTATATGGCCTTCAGCCATATTATTGTAATAAGTTCTCTTTTGAGACATTCAATGTAATAAGTGTGTGATTGAACTCTGTTATAAATCTTTGAGTACTGTGTGTGTCAGCAATACGGATCCAGGGATGACACTTAAGCACAGAGACTTGACCGCCTGAGGTCGGGTCGCTACACTATCGAACCTGTAGGTCAACCAGAGTATGGTCCGCACTAGAGTGGTATGGTTATCCTATTCTGGAAGTCATGTTACTAGACCATGACGAACCTACGAATTATGAGGAAGCGATGATGAGCCCAGATTCCGCGAAATGGCTTGAGGCCATGAAATCTGAGATGGGATCCATGTATGAGAACAAAGTATGGACTTTGATTGACTTGCCCAATGATCGGTGACCCATTGAGAATAAATGGATCTTCAAGAGGAAGACGGACGCTGATAGTAGTGTTGCTATCTACAAACCTTGAATTGTCGCAAAAAGTTTTTGACGAGTTCAAGGTGTTGACTACGATAAGATTTTCTCACTCATAGCGATGCTTAAGTCTGTCCGAATCATGTTAGCAATTGCCACATTTTATGAATTCTGGCAAATGGATGTCAAAACTACATTCCTTAATGGATTTCTTAAAGAAGAGTTGTATATGATGCAACAAGAAGGTTTTGTCAATCCTAAAGGTGCTAACAAAGTGTGCAAGCTCCAGCGATCCATCTATGGACTGGTGCAAGCATCTCGGAGTTGGAATATACGCTTTGATAAGGTGATCAAAGCATATGGTTTTATACAGACTTTTGGTGAAGCCTGTATTTACAAGAAAGTGAGTGGGGACACTACAGCCTTTCTGATAAGTATATGTGAATGACATATTGTTGATCAGAAATGATGTAGAATTTTCTGGAAAACATAAAGGAGTGTTTGACAGGAGTTTTTTCAAAGAAAGACCTCGGTGAAGCTGCTGACATATTGAGCATCAAGATCTATAGATATAGATCAAGACGCTTGATAAGTTTTTTCAATGAGTACATACCTTGACAAGTTTTTGAAGTAGTTCAAAATGGAATAGTCAAAGAAGGATTTATTGCCTGTGTTGCAAGGTGTGAAGTTGAGTAAAGACTCAAAAACCTAACCACAGCAGAAAATAGAAAGAGAATGAAAATTCATTCCCTATGCCTCAGTCATAGGTTCTATAAAGTGTGATATGCTGTATACAAGACCTATTGTATACCTTAGCATGATTTTGGCAAGGGAGTACAATAGTGATCTAGGAGTAGATCACTGGACAGCGGTCAAAATTATCCTTAGAGGACTAAGGAAATATTTCTCGGTTATGGAGGTTATAAAAGAGTCGTCGTAAAGAGTTACGTCGATGCAAGCTTTGACACCAATCTGGATGACTCTGAGTCTCGATCTGGTTACATATTGTAAGTCGGAGCAATTAGCTAGAGTAGCTCCATGCAGAGCATTGTAGACATAGAAATTCGCAAAATACATACGGATATGAATGTGGCAGACCCGTAGACTAAAAGTTCTCTCACAAGCAAAACATGATCACACCTTATTACTCTTGTGTGTTAATCACATAGCTATGTGAACTAGATTATTGACTCTAGTAAAACCTTTTGAGTATAGGTCACATGGCGATGTGAACTATGGGTAAATATGTGAACTATTGGTGTTAAATCACATGGCGATGTGAACTAGATTATTGACTCTAGTGCAAGTGGGAGACTGAAGGAAATATGCCCTAGAGGAAATAATAAAGTTATTATTTTATTTCCTTATATCATGATAAATTTTTATTATTCATGCTAGAATTGTATTAACCGGAAACTTGATACATGTGTGAATACATAGACAAAACAAAGTGTCCCTACTATGCCTCTACTAGACTAGCTCGTTAATCAAAGATGGTTAAGTTTCATGACCATAGACTTGTGTTGTCATTTGATGAACGGGATCACATCATTAGATAATGATGTGATGGACAAGACCCATCCGTTAGCTTAGCATTATGATCATTAAGTTTTATTGCTATTGCTTTCTTCATGACTTATACATGTTCCTCTAACTATGAGATTATGTAATTCCCGAATACCGGAGGAACACCTTGTGTGCTATCAAACGTCACAACGTAACTGGGTGATTATAAAGATCGAGATTAGGATTTGTCACTCCGTGTATCCGAGAGGTATCCCTGGGCCCTCTCGGTAATGCATATCACTATAAGCCTTGCAAGCAATGTGACTAATGAGTTAGTTGCGGGATGATGCATTACAGCACGAGTAAAGAGACTTTCCAGTAATGAGATTGAACTAGGTATGATGATACCGACGATCAAATCTCGGGCAAGTAACATACCGATGACAAAGGGAACAACGTATGTTGTTATGCGGTTTGACCGATAAAGATCTTCATAGAATATGTAGGAGCCGATATGAGCATCCAGGTTCTGCTATTGGTTATTGACCGGAGATTTGTCTCGGTCATGTCTACATAGTTCTCGAACCTGTAGGGTCTGCATGCTTAACGTTCGATGATGATTTATATTATGAGTTATATGTCATTGGATGACCGAAGTTTGTTTGGAGTCCCGGATGAGATCACGGACATGACAAGGAGTCTCGGAATGATCGAGGCATAAAGATTGATATATTGGATGATGTTATTCGGACACCGGATGAGTTCCGGGAGGTACCGGATAAATATCGGAGTGCCGGAGGGTTATCGGAACCCCCCGGGGGAACTAATGGGCCTACATGGGCCTTAGTGGAGAGAGAGAAGGGCCACAAGGGGCTGGCCGCGCGCCCCCCCTTGGGTCTGAATTGGACTAGGGGAAGGGGGCGGCGCCCCCCTTTCCTTCCCTTCTCCCTCTCCCTCTCCCTTCCTCCTTCCCCCTTCCACCAAGTGGAATCCTACTAGGACTTGGAGTCCTAGTAGGACTCCTCTCCTTGGCGCGCCCTACAGGGGCCGGCCGACCTCCCCCTCCCCTCCTTTATATACGGGGGCAGGGGGCACCCTAGAACACATAAGATCAATTGTCTTAGCCATGTGCGGTGCCCCCCCTCCACAGTTACACACCTCGGTCATATAATCATAGTGCTTAAGCGAAGCCTTGCGCCGGTAACTTCATCATCACCGTCGCCACGCCGTCGTGCTGGCGGAACTCTCCCTCATCCTCAACTGGATCAAGAGATCGAGGGATGTCATCAAGCTGAACATGTGCTAAACGCGGAGGTGCCATACGTTTGGTACTTGGATCGGTTGGATCACGAAGATGTTCGACTACATCAACCGCATTACTAAACGCTTCCGCTTTCGGTCTACAAGGGTACGTGGACACACTTTCCCTGCTCGTTGCTATACATCTCCTAGATAGGTCTTGCATGATCGTAGGTAATTTTTTGGAAATACTGCATTCCCCAACATGATTAACCCCCTCGCAAGCATCCTTAACTACGAGAAAAGTATTAAGATAAAATCTAACCATAGCATTAAACATTTGGATCCAAATCAGTCCCTTATGAAGTAGCGCATAAACTAGGGTTTAAGCTTCTGTCACTCTAGCAACCCATCATCTAATAACTACTCCACAATGCATTCCCTTAGGCCCAAATGTGGTGAAATGCCATGTAGTCCACGTTCACATGACACCACTAAGGGAATCACAACATACATATCATCAAAATATCGAACACATATCAAGTTCACATGATTACTTGCAACAAGATTTCTCCCGTGACCTCAAGAACAAAAGTAACTACTAACGAATGATAATCATGCTCAATATCAAAGGGGTATTAAATAGCATAATGGATCTGAACATATAATCTTCCACCAAATAAACCATATAGTAATCAACTACAAGATGTAATCAACACTACTTGTCACCCACATGTACCAATCTGAGGTTCCGGTACAAAGATTGAACACAGGAGATGAACTAGGGTTTGAGAGGAGATGGTGCAGTTGAAGATGTTGATGGAGATTGGCCTCCCAAATATGGGAGGGTTGTTGGTGATGATGATGGCTTCGGTTTCCTCCTCCGGGAGGGAAGTTCCTCCGGCGGAATCGCTTCGCTGGAGGGCAAAAGTGCTCCTGCCCAAGTTCCGCCTCGAGACGGCGGCGCTCCGTCCCGAAAGTTCTCCCCTTATTTTTTTTCTAGGTCAAAATGACATATATACCAGAAGATGGGCACCGGAGGTGGGCTGTGCTGGGCACAACCCACCAGGGCGCGCCTGGGGGCCCAGGCGCGCCCTGGTGTCTTGTGCTCACCAGGTGGGCCCCCTCTGGTAGTTATTTTCTCCAGTATTTTTTATATATTCCAAAACAATTCTCCATTCATTTTCAGCTCATTTGGAGATGTGTAGAATACGCAACTCTGACGTAGCTTTTTCAGGTCCAGAATTCCAGCTGCCGGCATTCTCCCTCTTTGTGTAAACCTTGCATGTTAAGAGAGAAAAGGCATTGGAATTACTCCATAAAGCATTAATATGCATAAAAACATTGTAAATAATAGTATGAAAACATGATGCAAAATGGACGTATTAACTCCCCCAAGCTTAGACCTCGCTTTTCCTCAAGCGAAAAACCGATATCGAGAAACATGCCCACATGCTTAGAGAGAGAGAGGTGTCGATAAAAACAAAATACGGACATAGAAGCATCATGCTTATTATTATAACAACAACAAACTTTATCATAGAACTTTACCACATAACTTTATCATAAAACTTCTCATGAACAAGTAACAATTCAACACAATATCGAAGTAAAAGCATAAACTCTATTGAAAACCAACAAAGTATGTTCTCAGTTAACTTTGCAACTACAATTCATCATCTTTTCAGGAAGGGTCTTGTATCGGAGCCTTTTGACAAGTCCACATACCACTACAAAAAAAAGACACATCCGTGACATTTTGGGCCGAACGAATTTTTTTTCTGTCATACTTATGACACATCTATGACGATAATTGTGACAAAACCTGGTATCATCATAGATGTGGTGGGCTCCTACTTCTATGACAAAAAATCATGACAGAAAATGGGCTTTTCGTCCTAGGCGGGCCGGAGACGCAGCTGCATGACATTCTTTGGGCCGTCCATGATGGAAAAAACCGTGGTAGAAGCAAGGGCGAGGAAAATATCGGGGTGTTCCCGGTTATGGTGGGTGGTCGGGGCCGAGCGATGCGCGTTTCTCTCGTACACGCACGCGCGTGGGTGCGAGGTGTTGGTCTCTAACTGAACCCGAGCGAGGCGTTGGGCTCTAACTAAACCCGAGCGATTGCACTGCAGGCTACGCGTTACTGAACCCGAGCGATCGATCGATGGCTGTTAACCCCCCCCCCCCCCCCCCCCCCCCCCCCCCCCCCCCCCCCCCCCCCCCCCCCCCCCCCCCCCCCCCCCCCCCCCCCCCCCCCCCCCCCCCCCCCCCCCCCCCCCCCCCCCCCCCCCCCCCCCCCCCCCCCCCCCCCCCCCCCCCCCCCCCCCCCCCCCCCCCCCCCCCCCCCCCCCCCCCCCCCCCCCCCCCCCCCCCCCCCCCCCCCCCCCCCCCCCCCCCCCCCCCCCCCCCCCCCCCCCCCCCCCCCCCCCCCCCCCCCCCCCCCCCCCCCCCCCCCCCCCCCCCCCCCCCCCCCCCCCCCCCCCCCCCCCCCCCCCCCCCCCCCCCCCCCCCCCCCCCCCCCCCGGCTGGATGAACAGGACCACCCCGTGGAGGGCTGGATGAACAGTAGATGGTGGAGGGCTGGATGAACAGTAGCCCGTGGAGGGGTGGTTGAATAGTAGCCCGTGGAGAGGTCTGGTTGAACAGTAGCCGGTGGAGTAGCGCGCGGTGGAGGCTGGATGAACAGGAGCCCATGGATGAACAGTCGCAGGTGGAGGCTGGAGGAGGTCGACGGCGGATGAACAGTAGCCTGTGGAGGCTGGAGGGGGTCGACAGTGGAGACGAACAGTATCCCGTGGAGTCCTGTTTTGCGGTACGCCACACCCCTCCCGATGAACAGGACCCCCGTTTCGACCGTAGCGCTCCAACACAAGTCCGTTTCCTCCATTTTGCGGTACGCCACACCCCTCCCGATGAATAGGACCCCCGTTTCGACCGTAGCGCTCCAACACAAGTCTGTTTCCTCCGTTTTGCGGTACGCCACACCCCTCCCGATCAACAGGACCCCCGTTTCGACCGTAGGAGGTCCGTTTCGTCCGTTTTGCGGTACGGCAGACCCCTCTCGATGAACAGGATCCCATTTCGACCGTGGCCAGTCGAACACAAGGCCGTTTCCTCCGTTCTGCGGTACGCCAGGCCTCGTTTCCATTGGCTGTTCCGTCCAAGCCGGTTGGCTCCCACGCGTTCCGTTGCCTCCCGATGAACACGACGCATTCCGTTGCCTCCCCATGAACACGACGACGATGCAGTTTCTCTGTTCTGACCCAGCCATGTACACGAGCCCAGGCTGTACGTATGCGCGAGTAGGCATTCGAGACCCCGCCCGTATGTACATACGTGGCCGTATTTTCTTTCTTGCACACTGGCCGATGTACGTACGTGTACATGCTACATGCGCGCCTCTACTACGACACGTGCGCGCTCTACATCGACCAGTATGTACGTCCACGTTTGCGACCAGAATGACAATGCTACTACATATGCTTCGACCAGGTGGGTCCCGACTGTCAGGCACTTCCTTGCGTGCGAAGATATAGCTGGTGGGTCCCAGCAGTCAGGGGGGCGAATCATTTTTTTTGCCCAGACGCACTTCCTTGCGTGCGAAGATGTAGCTGGTGGGTCCCAGCAGTCAGGGGGGAAATGTTTTTTTTGCGAAATATGGTGGCCTATCCGGTGGGTCCCCACTGTCAGGTGCAGGAATAATTATTTTGCGCGTAATAAGGAGGCACTTCCTTGCGGCTGCCGTGGACCCAGCTACCAGCCTCTCCACGTACAGTACTCTTCCGATGGAAGTCGGTCGTTGACCACATTGACCACGCCGTGCCGATAGCACCAAGGCGGTGGACGACGGCGAGGCCTAGGAAGGGGACGACGCGGAGCCAGGGAAGACGCGGCAGTGGATGCCCACGCGTAGAGGAGTATGAGGGTTCACTGGTTCGATGCGGTGTGAGGCTGCCGTCACCGCAGAATAACCGGGGGTGTGGGTGAGTAGAGGGATGGCCTGGCCAGCGGTGGGAGTAGTAGGGGGCGGTGAGGCCTCCGCGACATCGCAGCCGGCCACGGGAGGCAGGAGCACAGGCACGGCCGGCGCTGGTTTGGGCAGCTGGAGCAAGAAGACCAAAGGTTGAAGAAGCACTACGGCCGTTGGATGGACATCGTACGGTCACTGGAGCTAGAATCGTGCATATTGACTAAGTTGACAAAGCCCTCCGTCCCCGTCAACTTAGTAGGCCCACAAGTCAGCCTGCCACCATACTGGGTCCCAGCTAGCAGGGGGAGTATTCATTTTTTTGTGCGTAATAAGGAGGCACTTCCTTGCGTGCGAAGATATAGCTGGTGGGTCCGAGCTATCAGCGGCGGCAACATTTTTTTTTGCGAAATTCAGAGGCCCTTTCGGTGGGTCCAAGATGTCAGGTGGAGGAATCATTATTTTGCACGTAATAAGGAGGCATTTCCTTGCGTGCGGCCGTGGACCCAGCTGTCAGCCTCTCCACATACAGTCCACTTCAGATGCATGTCGGTCGTTGACCACATTGACCAGGCCGCGCCAAGAGCACCATGGCGGTGTACGACGGCGAGGCCTAGGAAGGGAACGACACGGAGCCAGGGAAGACTCGACAGTTGTTTCCCACGCGGAGGGGAGTACGACTGTATAAGGGTTTACTGGTTCGTCTGCCATAGCCGGAGAATAACAGTAGGTGTGGGTGAACAGAGGGATGGCTGGGCCAGTGATGGGAGTACGGTGGGGCGGTGAGGCCTGTGCGGCAGCACAGCCGGCCGCGGGGAGGAGGGAGCAGGCAGTCCCGCCGGCGCTTGTTTGAGCGGCTGGAGCAGGAAGAGCAGAGATTGAAGAAGCACGACGGCCGTTGGATGGACATCCAACAATCACTGCTTGGGCGTCAACCTTTTTTTAGGAAAGCCTCAAATCTGTGGAAAACAGCATACAACCCATCTGCCATTATTTCTAATAATTTACAGCCCATTTGCTAATTCTTAAGGTTTTTTTTGGAGCCCATATTCTTTTTGTTAGCATTACAGTGCGGTCCGAACTGTTTTTAATCCCGAAATTTTGAGTCACATTCAAACTGATTTTAAAAATAGATGTATATCAATATAAAATCCAACAAATTGTGCATGCATAAAAATCAATGCAATTTAAAATCTCGAAATGAAAAAAATAAATTTGAAACTAATTGCCGGTTTGATGTGTTTTAAAAATGTACAGCCCATTTCTCATTACCGATAGGCCATTTTCTCGGCCAGCAGAATGAAGCTCTCCTCGTCTTGAAAGATTTGCAGCCCAACAGGCCTGACAAAGCGACTTACTTGGCAAATGACAAAAAAACTGGGCTGTGGCCGTGGACCCAGCTACGGCCATGCACCTAGCTGTCAGCCTCTCCACGTACAGTACTCTTTCGATGGAAGTCGGTCGTTGACCACATTGACCACGCCGCGCCGAGAGCACCAAGGCGGTGGACGACGGCGAGGCCTAGGAAGGGGACGATGCAGAGCCGGGGAGGACGCGGCAGTGGATGCCCACACGGAGAGGAGTACGAGGGTTCACTGGTTCGGCTGCGGTGTGAGGCTGCCGTCACCACAGAATTACAGGGGGTGTGGATGAGTGGAGGGATGGCCTGGCCAGCGGTGGGAGTAGTATGGGGGTGGTGAGGCCTCCGCGGCAGCACAGCTGGCCATGGGAGGCAGGAGCAGGCGGCACGACCGGCGCTGCTTTGGGCGGCTGGAGCAAGAAGACCAGAGGTTGAAGAAGCACTATGGCCGTTGGATGGACATCGTATGGTCACTAGAGCTAGAATCGTTCATATTGACTAAGTTGACAAAGCCCTCCATCCCCGTCAACTTAGTAGGCCCACAAGTCAGCCACCCACTATGGCTCCTAGCTGTCAGGTGGAGGAATCATTATTTTGCGCGTAATAAGGAGGCATTTCCTTGTGTGCGGCCGTGGACCCAGCTGTCAGCCTCTCCACGTACAGTCCACTTCCGATGGATGTCGTTCATTGACCACGTTGACCAGGCCACGCCGAGAGCACCAGGGCGGTGGACGACGGCGAGGCCTAGGAAGGGAACGACACAAAGCCAGGGAAGACTTGGCAGTTGTTTCCCACGCGGAGGAGTACGAGGGTTTACTGGTTCGTCTGCCGTCCCCGGAGAATAACAGCAGGTGTGGGTGAGTAGAGGGATGGCTAGGCCAGCGATGGGAGTACGGTGGGGCGGTGAGGCCTGCGCGGCAGCATAGCCGGTCGTGGGAGGAGGGAGCAGGCAGTCTCGCCGGCGCTTGTTTGAGCGGCTGGAGCAGGAAAAGCAGAGATTGAAGAAGCACGACAGCCGTTGGATGGACATCCAACAGTCACTGCTCTCGTGTGCATTATTTCTAATAATGTACAACCCATTTGCTAATTATTAAGAATTTTTTTGGAGCCCATCTTCTTTTTGTTAGCATTACACCCCATATTGTGGCCACGGTTAAAAAGTATACGAACTTTTGCATATTTCGGTGCGGTCAACTATTTTCAATCCCGAAATATCGATTCACATTCAAACTATTTTGAAAAATAATTTATATAAATATAAAATCCAAATAATTGTCCATGCATAAAAATCAATGGAATTTAAAATCTTGTAATGAAAAAAAATTGAAACTAATTCCCGGTTTGATGTGTTTTAAAAATGTACAGCCCATTTCTGGGCAAACCGAATGAAACTCTCCTCGTCTTAAAAGATTTGCATCCCAGCAGGGCTGATAAAGCAAGTAGGCCTCATTTGGGTATTTCTTTAAAAAAATAGAACTGGGCTAGCCATTTTCAGCAAGAAAAAAACACAACTGGGCTCATGATGTGGTAAACATAAATAAAACCCTGGCTAGACGGGCCACAGCCCCCGCACAGCCCCGTTGTTACCCTAATCCGTTGCTAAAACTAGTATAAATAACAACTGCTTGTTCCTCAAAAAAAAAACTGCGCGACCTGCTGGGTCCCTGGTGTCAGCCGCTCGTAGTGTAATTCTCTCGTTTATTGACTATGTTGACAATGGCGTGAGCCCCAGATGTCCAACCATTAGGAGGAACCATATTTTTGGGCTTGTAATATAGAGGCACTTGCTTGTGTACTGCCATGATGCTGGTGGGTCCCTACTGTCATCCTCTCCACGTACAGTAATCTCCTTGTTCCTCTCGGTTGTTGACGACGTTGACAACGCAAGAGGGCGGCGCACCGCGCACGGCGAGCGAACCAAGGCCGCAAGGTGGAGGACGACGGCGAGGCCTCGGACGGAACGAACAGGAGCCATGGAAGATGCGCCGGTCCAGTCACAGGCGGAGGGGAGTACGAGGGTTGACTGGTTCGGGTGCGGGTGCGTGTTGGGGCTGACGTCACCGGAGAATAACAGGACGTGTGGGGGAATAGAGGGAGGGACTGGACAACATTGGAGGGTACGTACGGTAGGGCGGCGGAGGCGCAGCCAGCCATGGGAGGCGGGAGCAAGCGGAGCCGACGGGGTGGTTTGGTTTGGGTGGCTGGAGGAAGAAGAAGACAAGAGATAGAAGATACACGACAGATGTTGGATGTCAATCCAACGGCTGGTAGGCAGAATTGTTTGTTGACTGGCTAGTAAGTCGACACCACCTTGGATAGGCTATTTCCTCGCGGGTCCCAAATGTCAGAATCCAAATCTGTCACGGTCATGCAGCCTTTCCTATGAAAATTTACAGCCCATTTGATGTGCTAGTTCGAAATAAGTTTGTGGGTGCTGGTGGGGGCTAATCACTTGGCTTCTGTAATGCACAGTGAGCTCAAGCAGCCGGCGAGAGTGATGTTATTTCCCTTGGTTGGGATTTGTTAGTTGTTACAATATTTCACTCTAAATTAAACGACTGGCAAGCCATTTGCCTTGCTTCAAAGAAAATATGACAGTCACAGCCGAGTTGAAAAGGGCAAGAACATCTAACTCCAGCTTACAAACTGTACAAAAGCACGAGGGTTAATTGTTCATCAGGTTTACAAAAAAATCCAGGTTGAATAGGGCAACAACATCTAACTCGAGCACTATTTTTGGCAGTCACAGGCAAATGGATCGGTCAGGTCCATAGAATGAACATCCTGGGTCGTAAAATTTACTGGATTATGACCACAATATGTTGTAAATAGAAGCCCGGCACGTTCAGAAGCTCTTTTGCCCACCTGAAACTCCTTTTTTGCTCTTCCACATACCCATCCGTCAAAACCATGCTGCTGATAAACTTAAGCCTGATGGACAATAGTAACCTCACATTCAGCAGGAAGAATGTGACAAATCTAGTGTTTGCACGGTTGGCTACAAATCGTTCTAGTGTTATTTTCTTCAATCGAATCTCATGAGAAGTGAGAAAATCCCGATGCTTACGAATCCACCGATTGGTTATAACTTTCTTACCCTGTCCTGTTGCCTAAATAGACATGAAGATTGAAAACAGTTAAGGTCTAAAAAAAGAGTGTCGAAAGAGCAACAGCTGAACGGTTAATTCTAGTACACTATATGCGGGCTTCCAATGTGCGTGAAATTATCACCTTTATATACAAC
Source organism: Thinopyrum obtusiflorum (assembly GCA_036873465.1). Classification (NCBI taxonomy): domain Eukaryota; kingdom Viridiplantae; phylum Streptophyta; class Magnoliopsida; order Poales; family Poaceae; genus Thinopyrum; species Thinopyrum obtusiflorum. The sequence goes on along the minus strand of JAAAWM010011950.1, from coordinate 5,294 downwards.
TTCTCCAGACATGGAAAGCATTGCAGCAAGACAATAATCTTGTTCAGATCAAAACTATTCATTTGGATCTATAAGATCTTGACAGAATCCAGCACCATTGATAGGCCATCCATGGAGAAACTCTTCATTGAGCATAGAACATAATATTAGTACAAAATGTGTACTCCAAGATGACATATAACTTATGCGCAGAAATTTAAAATGCAGCTTATGGTTACAAATGTAGATGATAATGTAAAGTACCTGAAGAACTGTGGAGCCGAACACCATATTGAAATGAGCACAGAGATCATGTATTACACCCAAGGTCTCCAGTTTAGGCATAGAGAGGACGGTTATTTGCAACAGTGAATAACTAGAATCAAGTATCAACCTTTGAAGTGAAGGGGCATCTTGGATGATGAGCTGCCTTCCGTCAAAACAAATTCCAATTCTTACAAGGTTAGGCGACTTTATTTGGAGACAACCGATTCTAACTGTGAAAATAAGCACCAAGCACTCCAGGGCAGGGCAACATGAGTGGATGATGCTGTGCAATGAGGCCTCCGATATACGAACCTGCACAAGTGAAAGTTTCTTGAGAAATGGGAGTCGAAGGTTTAGTACCAAATTGTCTGGTAGGTCGCACGGCGCAAAGGTGGCGGTGTGGAGAGAGGAGGAAAACCGCGAGATGGACATCGGTGCTGAGGGCACAGGTAGATGGCGTTCGGTATCTGGTAGGTGATTTCCAGGGGAATAGTAGAACTCAAGCAGCTGTAGTTCTGTGAATTCAGGGGATTTCAGCCAGGCGTCCACCGTGCAGGGCATGGTATGCTTGCTCAGGTAGCATGACGGGATGTAGAGGCTTTGAACGGAGCCCTGGTGGGAGGAGTTGATGGCTCTGGGGATTTCAAAATCATTGAAGAGAGATAGCTGACGACAGTCGAGATTAAGGGGCACGGCGCGCCATAGAGGGCGCCACCGAATTGAGAGGACTTGGGTGCGGCAGCAATCCTTGGTGGGGAGAAGCGAGATGATCTCCCCAAGGACGGTGTCCGGGAGATCGCTGATGCGGTCCACCCGAGATTCTACGGGTTCCTGGGATCCGGTTGGGGCGGGGTCACCGCTTCTCCCCACGGTGCCGGGTGCGGGATCTACAACAGGCGTCGCTGCTGGCGGGAGCCTCATCTTCTTGGCGCTGGGGTCAACTGACTCCATTTTCCTCGAGGGCGTCGTGTCGCCCTCACGGATTTGAGCAGAGTAACGAATGACGATCCTAGTTGTAGTGCAAGTGAAGAAGAAGGGGAGCTGGGGTTTTTCTGTAGTAGTGAGGAAGAAGGGGAGCTGGGGTTTTCTGTAGGAGTGAGGTGAGGAATTTGGGGGTACGAGTGGAGCGAGCTGACATGAGGTGGGTGGGAGTGAGGAGGAAGAAGAACACCCAGGTTTTTTTGGGGGGGCGGTGTGCTGGGTGTGGGTAGCGCCTCTCATTCTGTAAATATATGGACTTTTGAATTGATTTTACTATTTACTAGGGTGGATGGGCTGTTTTGTCTTGGGCCTAGAGAAACAATTACTACTAGTACTATGGAGACACTCTACAGCTACCCAGAAAAACAATTACTACTAGTACAGTGGATACAATACCGCTTCTGGCTCCTCCTAGGTCATCGAAACGTCTCCCTCTACTGAATGCCGTTATACTTTTGTTCACCGACATGCGGGCCATGCAGCGCGCAGGCCCAAATGCCATCCACCAAATTAGAAGGCAGTATGCAGGCGGAGAGTCACCCCGGTCGTAGCGCAGCAATAACGAGCCGTCGTATCACAAAACCCCACCTCCCCGCAGTCTAAGTTTGACGGACGAAGCAACCATCATTTCACTCTTCGCTGAATCCCCTTCTCCCTCACCATCTTCAAGAAAGGCGGCACTCGCATCTGCCACTGTTCTTCTCTCCCAATGAAGGGAAGGTAAGCAGATCCGTGATGTTGGTATATTTTCATTCAGAGAAAAAAAAGAACTTTTGCAAAGCAGTAACCGATCCTCACTCTCTTTTTTGTTTCATTGTCATTGCGATTGTGCTTTCCTTTCAGTGGTCTCCTAGTATTCGTTAGTTTCATGATGGACCAAGGAGAACCAGGCAAAGATCTGCCGATATTGGAGCAGACGCGGGAGGCTGATCCCCACGAGATAGAAAGCTCCAAGAAGATGGAGGCAGCCACCGAGCCGACCCCAGATACGCTCATGGCCACTACTGAGATGGTCAACGCCCTGTTTGAGGTTACAGCCCCCGTGGCACTGCAGGAGAAGTTTTTCCCCTTCGAGGATGTGTCCCCCCCCCCCGCTGAGCTGCCCAAGGTCTTCTTTGCCGATCTCGATTGTGGTTTTTCATCTAAGTATGTGGTGATGAATAATGCAAAATTTTATTAGCTTTGATGCCATGCTCCCCCCCCCCCCCCCCCCCCCCCCCCCCCCCCCCCCCCCCCCCCCCCCCCCCCCCCCCCCCCCCCCCCCCCCCCCCCCCCCCCCCCCCCCCCCCCCCCCCCCCCCCCCCCCCCCCCCCCCCCCCCCCCCCCCCCCCCCCCCCCCCCCCCCCCCCCCCCCCCCCCCCCCCCCCCCCCCCCCCCCCCCCCCCCCCCCCCCCCCCCCCCCCCCCCCCCCCCCCCCCCCCCCCCCCCCCCCCCCCCCCCCCCCCCCCCCCCCCCCCCCCCCCCCCCCCCCCCCCCCCCCCCCCCCCCCCCCCCCCCCCCCCCCCCCCCCCCCCCCCCCCCCCCCCCCCCCCCCCCCCCCCCCCCCCCCCCCCCCCCCCCCCCCCCCCCCCCCCCCCCCCCCCCCCCCCCCCCCCCCCCCCCCCCCCCCCCCCCCCCCCCCCCCCCCCCCCCCCCCCCCCCCCCCCCCCCCCCCCCCCCCCCCCCCCCCCCCCCCCCCCCCCCCCCCCCCCCCCCCCCCCCCCCCCCCCCCCCCCCCCCCCCCCCCCCCCCCCCCCCCCCCCCCCCCCCCCCCCCCCCCCCCCCCCCCCCCCCCCCCCCCCCCCCCCCCCCCCCCCCCCCCCCCCCCCCCCCCCCCCCCCCCCCCCCCCCCCCCCCCCCCCCCCCCCCCCCCCCCCCCCCCCCCCCCCCCCCCCCCCCCCCCCCCCCCCCCCCCCCCCCCCCCCCCCCCCCCCCCCCCCCCCCCCCCCCCCCCCCCCCCCCCCCCCCCCCCCCCCCCCCCCCCCCCCCCCCCCCCCCCCCCCCCCCCCCCCCCCCCCCCCCCCCCCCCCCCCCCCCCCCCCCCCCCCCCCCCCCCCCCCCCCCCCCCCCCCCCCCCCCCCCCCCCCCCCCCCCCCCCCCCCCCCCCCCCCCCCCCCCCCCCCCCCCCCCCCCCCCCCCCCCCCCCCCCCCCCCCCCCCCCCCCCCCCCCCCCCCCCCCCCCCCCCCCCCCCCCCCCCCCCCCCCCCCCCCCCCCCCCCCCCCCCCCCCCCCCCCCCCCCCCCCCCCCCCCCCCCCCCCCCCCCCCCCCCCCCCCCCCCCCCCCCCCCCCCCCCCCCCCCCCCCCCCCCCCCCCCCCCCCCCCCCCCCCCCCCCCCCCCCCCCCCCCCCCCCCCCCCCCCCCCCCCCCCCCCCCCCCCCCCCCCCCCCCCCCCCCCCCCCCCCCCCCCCCCCCCCCCCCCCCCCCCCCCCCCCCCCCCCCCCCCCCCCCCCCCCCCCCCCCCCCCCCCCCCCCCCCCCCCCCCCCCCCCCCCCCCCCCCCCCCCCCCCCCCCCCCCCCCCCCCCCCCCCCCCCCCCCCCCCCCCCCCCCCCCCCCCCCCCCCCCCCCCCCCCCCCCCCCCCCCCCCCCCCCCCCCCCCCCCCCCCCCCCCCCCCCCCCCCCCCCCCCCCCCCCCCCCCCCCCCCCCCCCCCCCCCCCCCCCCCCCCCCCCCCCCCCCCCCCCCCCCCCCCCCCCCCCCCCCCCCCCCCCCCCCCCCCCCCCCCCCCCCCCCCCCCCCCCCCCCCCCCCCCCCCCCCCCCCCCCCCCCCCCCCCCCCCCCCCCCCCCCCCCCCCCCCCCCCCCCCCCCCCCCCCCCCCCCCCCCCCCCCCCCCCCCCCCCCCCCCCCCCCCCCCCCCCCCCCCCCCCCCCCCCCCCCCCCCCCCCCCCCCCCCCCCCCCCCCCCCCCCCCCCCCCCCCCCCCCCCCCCCCCCCCCCCCCCCCCCCCCCCCCCCCCCCCCCCCCCCCCCCCCCCCCCCCCCCCCCCCCCCCCCCCCCCCCCCCCCCCCCCCCCCCCCCCCCCCCCCCCCCCCCCCCCCCCCCCCCCCCCCCCCCCCCCCCCCCCCCCCCCCCCCCCCCCCCCCCCCCCCCCCCCCCCCCCCCCCCCCCCCCCCCCCCCCCCCCCCCCCCCCCCCCCCCCCCCCCCCCCCCCCCCCCCCCCCCCCCCCCCCCCCCCCCCCCCCCCCCCCCCCCCCCCCCCCCCCCCCCCCCCCCCCCCCCCCCCCCCCCCCCCCCCCCCCCCCCCCCCCCCCCCCCCCCCCCCCCCCCCCCCCCCCCCCCCCCCCCCCCCCCCCCCCCCCCCCCCCCCCCCCCCCCCCCCCCCCCCCCCCCCCCCCCCCCCCCCCCCCCCCCCCCCCCCCCCCCCCCCCCCCCCCCCCCCCCCCCCCCCCCCCCCCCCCCCCCCCCCCCCCCCCCCCCCCCCCCCCCCCCCCCCCCCCCCCCCCCCCCCCCCCCCCCCCCCCCCCCCCCCCCCCCCCCCCCCCCCCCCCCCCCCCCCCCCCCCCCCATTCATGCTACAGCTTTCCCACTTTCTTCCCTGTTTGAACCAACTCTTAGAGTAGACTGTATGAACTAGCTTTACCTCTAATAATAGTAAAAGTCTAGGTGGCTTTGGAACAGCAGACGGAAGTAGAAAAAGATCCACACGAAGCCAAGTGGGGAGCTGGGGCAGTAGAGCAAGGCAGGTTTCGAAGGAATATATACCTGAGGGTCATCGGCATGTGGCAAAGACGGCGTCGGGAGGCCGCATCTTGGCCACAATACCGCAGGGAGGAAGAAGGGGTCGGAGGCCCTCCGGAGCCGGCGCTCTCTCGGAGCGAACGGCACGGCCGTCGATCGGGACGTGCGGGCAGCCGTTGGTCTCCTCCCTCGCCGCCGACGGCAGCGTGAACGATGCACCTACACCCCTGCTCCGGTCGAGGTTGTCCGGCCGGATTTGTGACCAGCGGTGAGCTGAGAGAGAGTGTGGCCACCTATGTCTTGCTTAGATCTGGAGAGCATGAGAGAGCGAATGAGAGGAACCCTAGTAAAGCAAGCGTTAAGGCTCCTGCTTATATATATAGTGGAGTGATTTTGTTGTACCAGCTTCAAA